>JABFPN010006460.1:0-11562 GCA_022817305.1 Leptoteleia sp. ZL-2020 | reverse complement strand
TGCGATTTTAGTTATATTTTTCAGTGTAACGTAACATGAATTTCTTTTTTATTCTTACAAACTGATATTTGGAAATTAAACATTTTTCATGCTGTAAAAGCAAGTGTTGCTACTTCTGTAGCATGAAAATATTAACACAATTATTCATGCTAATAAAACAAAAGTATTTCTCTCGGTGTAGCAACGGAAACACATGCTTCAAATAACTTGAAATTTACTGGACGGAAAATGATAATGATGTGATGTTAATTATCTAAAAGAAGACATTGCCAAATAGTTTGAGATTTACAGTATTGTAAAGTTGAGCTCTTATTGTATACAATAATAAATACTTTTACGGAAATTTAATCAACAATTTTCTTTTGCTTCCATATGCTTTATATTGCTCTTAACTATATACTAAAGGGTTTGTCCCGACACTTTTGATGAGGTGACCTGCTACAGTTTCAACATCCTTTATTCCTCATAGCTTAATTTTTATGGCCTATCTTTAATAAAATCTACAGAATTATACTTGTGTTAAATAAATATCAAAGAGGATAAGTCATAAGCCTATTGTTCACACAGCAAACTATTGCAATAATAATTACTTTTATTTTTAGAACAACTAATATTAGAGAGAAAAAGTTACTGTTTTTGATTGTTCCAGATGTATATCTATCTTTCAATAAGAATTATTGTTTTTTTTAAAGCAAAGAAACTAGTTTTAAATGTTATATTTATAAATGAAACATAAACTTTTCCTTTTAAAAAATAGTAATTTTTACTGACTGACGCATATATATCTGAAACACAGTTAAGAAGAGTATTTTTTCTGTCAAATTTTCTCAGTGTTTAATAACGCGTACATTGTAAACAAAGTAATAACAAATTGAAAATTCCGTTAAATTTGACCGAATAGCGGTTTTTGTTAAAATTGTTGAAACTGTGGTAGTCGCGGACATCGGTAATTCGCGAACTAACCTGTAAGATAGGTTATACTATTTATTTTATTTGATTTCTCGTCATGAATGAATTTAATATAATAATACATATCTTTTTTTTTTAAATTCATAATTTTTTTGCATGTCACGTTCGTGCACTGCGCGACGCTGCACAGCACCAAGCGGCCTGATTGTTTATTCTTTGAATCGTCACAATTTGAAAAGTTATTAATCAATTGATGCCAAATTTTACACAAAGTTTTTTTGTATATTAAGGAACAATTTTGCTCGATGGCAAACTTTGTGGCTCTACTTTCATAACACAATTTTTTAATTCAAAGGTAAAAAACATCGATTTTTGTTTACATTAGATTTTTATTGACAAATAAACTTTATTTAAAGCTCTTATTGATATATTTCGCATCACTTGTCTCTCCTGAGTAAAACAAAGTGAAAATAAACTGATTCCATTACAAATTTTGTAAGTAAGAGCGAATTAAGTTTTAAAAAACACGAAATTTCGATGAAAAATTATGGACAAAAAATCTTCCTTTTTTTTTCCTATGTATTAAAAAGTCGGAAAAAATTGAAAACATCACAGAAAGGTGTATTTCGTTATACTGTACAAGACTATATTTTTTTCGACTTGATTTGGCGAATTTGAGTTTTTCGTAGTTTTCTCATAACCTGGTCAAATAGATAGTTCGTTTTCGAGCGCAAGTCGGGTTGTAGAATGCGGGCCTTCAATTGTTGTCCAGAAATTGATATAACTTTTCTTGTTAGATATATTAACTGAGCTATACCATATTTGTCGAAAAAACAAACCAAAGTATTTTTATTTGGCTGCACTATATTTTTGCCTGAGTGCATCTGAAACACAGTAAAGGCTGTCTGGTCGTTGTTTTATTAAATAATTATTAGTATTATTTTAAATTAAAACACACTAACTCCATGACAGCAAATCTGCGGTTCCGTTTGAATATATTGATTTTTGCCTATTTTATTATATTTTAAACGGTTCACTTAACAAAGAATGCACAGTATCTTGGTTAAAAGCATGCTTTATAGGAATTAGAGGCAAACAAATACTCAATTGTTAGTCTTTAAAAATGAAGAATTTTTACAATCTTATTTGTGATGGTTGTATAACAATTTTACACCTAACAGTCAAAAGGGAACACAATACAAATTTTCTAAATACTCCATAGAAGAATCATAAATTGACCATCCAGAGAAGTCCGTTGTGTAAATGCATGACCTTTAAGTTATAAATCATGAATTCAAAACAATTATATTAGTATCATCAACCTTTTGTTCCAGAAAAATGCTTTATTTTGATGCATACAAAAATGTTTGTGAAACGATATAAGTAGTATATGAATAGGAAATATATAAATTACGCAGTATTGTAAAATGCCGCAATAAATTAAAATAACTATCGTTAACTTTCAAAAATTTGTGTACAGTCTTGTCCCAAAATAATAAAGCTGCTAATACGATATTTAAGAAGTATCATATTATAAGGGGGAAAATTTTCGGTGGAAATAATCAGTAGAAAATTCACCGATTTTTCTACATTGTAAAAAATGACCTTATATTTAAAGCAAATTTTAATGCAAAAGTACGACTGAAATTTAATGTTCAGTGTATTTCAAATAAAATGAATGCACCTTTCCATTAAATATGAAGTAATTTTACACTTTTGTAATTTTTCATAATATGTAGTGTTATTTTATATCTCGCTTATAGTGTTTCTGTTGCAAAAACCACACACTCAGACAAAAATATAGTGCAGCTAACTAAAACTACTTTAATTTGTTTTTTCGACAAATATGGTACAGCTCAGTTAATATATTTAACAAGAAAAATTACATCAATTTCTGGACAACAATTGATCAATCTTTTAATTTTAAAAAATAAATAATTTTAGTTGCGCTCAGAGAAAAATATAGTCCAGTCAACTAAAAATTATTTCGTTGGGTTAAGTTCACTAACTTTATTTGAATTATATTTATAATTTATTTTCATTTCACAGCCGATGTAAATACTGTTTCAATCATTGCGTTTTATTAAACTAAATTCCAATTTATGGCAAACTTTATAAATAATTATCTTATGAATATTGCGGTTCTGAATGTTAACCCATGTGGAAATTGCCGACGCTGACAAATGGCCCAGGTTTGGGTTAATACTGGCTGCCAGCATATGGCAGACAACATTCGCCCAGGCATTGCGGAAGAACCGAATGACAACAGATTCTGCGAGGTGTGTAATGCTGGCACAGCCACTATGGCACAATTCAAAAAAAATAACAGGAATATTTAGTACTCATTAATTACTAATTAATTACGCAAAACTTAAATTTATTACTGTTGCCGTTTGCAAAAAAAAGGTGGTTGTGCTAACATTACAGTAAAGCTGGCACAACCCTTATTAAAATAAAAAAAAATACATATACACATTTCCATAATTTATTACTAATTTATTACTAGCGAAATGAATAACATATAACCTTAAATTTGTATTTCGAGCATATTTTCCAGATGATATTCTAACGTAATTAATTGTTTAATTACTATTAACCATCGCACATATCTATGAATATATACTTTAAACCTACCACCTATTTCGGCGACCTACCCAACCAACACGGCCCTGGCCCCAGAGTCTGTTAGTTTAGTTAGATTTAAAAAAAGGAGGCAAGGAGGGGCTGCGTCCTAAGTAAAAAATTATTAGATTTAAATTACTTTTCAAGGGCGAATGTTAGCATCCAAAAGGGGCGTTTGAGATGATGTCTCCAAAATATGTTTTTGACATGGATATATATATATATATATATATAAATTTGCCAAATGGTGGTTTTGGGGACACGCCCTATTTGGGAAACTAGGTACGTGTTGGATTTTCAAATTTTGGAGGTAAATTTTCAAATTATGGAGGGAAATTTAAAATTGAGTGTTTAAACTATGTTTTAATTTTTAAAAACTAACTAAACTCACTTTTGCAATTTTTTTAAAAAATTAACGAAACTAACATTGCCGGGCCCCAGGAACGTAATTTTAGGAAGTGTCCTCAAAACTGCCATTGTTTCATAATGTGACTTTGGGGACAGTCCTCAAAACTGCCAGTAAACAAGTCAATAAAATGGCGATTTGGTCTAAAAACTGCCATTAGAATAATATACATTGTATATACATGTCAGATGGTATTTACAAGGAAAAATGCGTATAATACCCGGTAGATAATGGATATTTGGTACTTATTGGGTCGGATCCAATAATACCCCTCGATAAAACGGTACTTATGAGGTACCTCCCAACCAACACGGCCCTGAACCTAGAGTTTAGTTAGATTTTTAAAAAATTTATGGCGGGATGGCGTAGGTAAGGGTTCAAATCTCATAATGATGACAAAGTTTTGTCGACGAAATGATGATGACTTAGCGAACCTATTATACTCGAGTTTTGGTATAAATGTGTCACATCGTAAGTTTAATTAATTTTTTCTTGTATTAAAATACGTACTAATTTCATGTTTCTTACCTTTTTATTAATTACTGTGTTGAAATTATTATTTAATTGCTAAATGGAATCATTTATTGCAATAATTATCTTACAATTGTTTTATATTACCTTATTTTCTTGACAATGTCAAGTAAATACCGTTTATATTTGTAAAGATGATCTATTACGATTTTCCTGTATTTAGTTTCATATTTAAGCTTAAACATTATTCAAATAAACTTCGTGTTTTATACGTATTATGATCACTTGCTCGTATCACTCATTTTTTTGCTTCTTGCCGAGCTTTGGCGAATTTTGAAAAGGATGCTGAAATTTCAAAAATTACATATTATTAACGTTGCATCGTCTTTTTTGTATATATGCAATAATGAAAGTAAGAATAGTGACTATTAAATTCGTCAACAAATTAAATATAATTCCTGTGGTTTTTGCAACAGAAACACTGTAAGCAGGATATAAAATATCACTACATATTATCAAAAATCACAAATATGTATGAGGAAACATTAAAAATAGACATTTTTCTTCGTGTGAGACTATTTTTTTATTGCTTTTTATTTAAAAACGGAAAATAAGGTGGCTGCGCCATTTTTTAAAATCTAGACTTCAAATGCAACAGTAGATGTATAAATATTATACATATTTATATATAGTGCGTGCATTTTACAAAGAACAATTTAGTTTATTACTTATTACTTGATTGTTTGTCCTATAATTTATTTATTAACTATTATTCAATTATGGCAATACAACTTACCAATAATGTTCATTCCAGTATTTATACAGTATTAGGATAAATAAGGTTGTTCTTATTTCCTATTAAAAAAATAGGTTACCATTGTTATGCAAAAATTACACGAAAAAAAGTATTCGCTTTGGTAGGTAAATGAGTTTATCTAGCAATTTTTAACTAATTTAGTAAGAATTTATTGTATTTGTAGAAGAACATAGATATTAAATCGACTAAAATGAATATTTAAACGTTACGTAAACTGTATGGCTGATTCAACCATACAATTATCTAAGAGGGACTGAACATAACCTCAATATGTCAACGAAAACTACTTGGATTGCACTGTGTTGATCAATAAATTTTATTATATTCAATAAAAAAAAAGTAGAAATAAATTTCTACAGTGCACTGTATATATATGTATATAATAGTAGTCGACGATTAGATAAATTTGTATGACTAATTCAGCCATACGGTGTATGTAAATTGAATGAACTAGCTAGGTTAGTTTTCATAAATTCGATTCACATAAATTTGTTTGGCTACAATAATTATAATTTCTACGTATCCCAATAATGGCCAAACAATATATCTAACTTAAATAGAAATTTAGTAGTGCACTTCATATTTTTTCCCGTGTATGCTTGCGGCACAATAGTAGGACAAAAAGAGCAGAAAAATATGCCACCAATGGATTTTAGAAATATTGATTGGTTTCCACAAAACTGAAAGGCGGAACTACACCCCGCATATAAATTTTTTTAACAAAATGGTATACCGGTTTAGGACAAAATTTTTGCTTGTGGTACGAAAACAGCACATAATTCCTGTGAAGTTTTTTTTTGATTTCGCCTTTTACGGAGTGTAACTTCACTGAGGTTACTATAGGTGTCAAAAAAGAAACTAAGTACTTTTAGTTGGCTAAACTGAATTTTTTTTGAGTGTGGCAAACGCTGTGGCACAAGTCGTGTCTGAGGATCAATACTTCGTATGTCAAAATATTTCCAAGTAATTTAATAGCTCAAAATAAAATGTTGCAAATTATTGTTGTGAGTGTAGAATTTGAGAAATGTCATATATAATGATTGTTCTAGTGATGTCGCGTTACTATGCAAGCAACTCAGATGATCAATGAATGAGAATGGCTTTTTACGAAATCGGTTTGTTAAGAAAAACGATTTTATTTGACGTTACATGTTATCCGCGCATTATGAGTACGTCATTAAAGTACCGCAGTGGGTAAGCGTTCAGAAAGTTTACAGTCTATTGCGACTGTTCAGCGGAAGAGAAATTTCAAAAGAATCCCTCACATTGAAGAGGCCATTAAAAGGTCGGTATTCACGATCTCTAGGGTCAAGGTATGTTCGTGATAAAAGACGACTCGGGGGTGTCCGTGGAGTGTTTTTCGCGACTTTCGCGACAAATAATAGCACTTACTGTTTTACTGGATTTGCAACAATATGTTGCTCAAAATGAGATGTGTACCTCTAATGACTTTGCACAATAGTTATTATTTATAAAGAGTAGACAATTCGCGACAAGACGTTTTTCACGCAAACATTTGTCATTATGTGTATTGCATTATGTGCTGCGAATTTAAAGGTTTGCAATTTGTACGCCTCGCGTTCGCCTCTTGTTTCGTCAAAGCATTGTGCACGCTTAAATAAAAGTTTACATTTTTTTAATGCGAAATATCGATGAACTTTGACAACTTTTCGATAAAAAAGCTGCTTTTAACTTATTAGTAGATAACTCAAAGTAGATGAGTATGGAAAATATAACTATTGAGTTCTTGATTGTCAAATTAATAATCATTTTAGAGTGTTAGTTATGATGATTCAAAGATATATTAGTTTTCATGTCATATTTCTATATTTAAATGTCAAATCCCTATCCATAATCATTTGATCATTTTTAAAAATCATATAATTCGTCTTTTTAACATTCAAAAACATGCTATTATTGCTGATCCAGTTATCGAGCAGAGAGATAACCATATTTAATTTTTATTCTATTATTGACTTTCTTTTTACAGTATTTTTTAGTATAACCCATTCCCCAACAATTAAAGCATCTCATAATACTTACCTGATCAAAGACTTTACTACATCTTTGCCAGCCTAAGTATATAATCTCCTGCTTTAAAAGTTGTGAATGTGCCATTTTATCAATTTCAATTATCATGGGCCATGTTTTATATTATTATTTATTCTTTTCACAATTTTTATCTTATCGTCATTTTTTAATTCATTTTGTTCATTAATTGTTTGAATTAAATCGTCATCTGTATTTTCATACTGGTCCTTTAAAATACCAATTACTTTTAATCTAAAAACTTTTTTTTATTTTTTGCCTCCTCACCCATTACCTTGTTAATTTCGTTTTTAAGATTTTCGCGACTATTATTATTTTTGCAGTTTATTATCACTGTGGCTTTTTCAATTATTTAATTTTATTTATACCCACATTAATTTTAACTACGTCAATATTTTCTTTAATTATATTTTCAATATTTATATTTTTTTCATTGAGAGAGATAGAGAGAGAGAGAGAGAGAGAGGGAGAGAGAGAGAGAGAGAGAGAACGAACAGGCAAGAGAGATTTATCATACTGAGCGTAATTTAATTAGAAGATCCAACTAAAAATTTTGACGTATTGTTAAATAAATTGGTCCAAGTAAATTTATAGTTTGATTAATCAAAGACTATAGCTTGCGACAACTAATTCAACTGTAATTTATAAGGAGCAAGGAAAACACTGTAAAACTAATCTTCCTTCGAACAAAAACAATTCTATTTGTTTATTAATTTGATACATTTACCTTTTCCAATATAATTCCAATATTTATTTATTATTTAATAAAGTTGTTGAGGCAAATATATCGGTGCTTGGAACTATGACAGTATCATGTAAGTTGTCGATTGTCTAGTTCATTTGTCTGGCGGTACGTTTTGCCTAATTAGTAAGATTGGGCAAAGGCAGGTCAAGTTGACCTTAAGGTCGAGTTCAAATGTGTCTCCCATTAGGACACTCATAGCTCCGATTATAAACGCGAGGGTTCAAGTTAAACATCTCTATATTGAAGATGCCTGTAGTTTGGATACAAATTTATATGCACGCATTTACCCCAAGTATCCATAAACTATTGGATTAATAAATGTAATAATTAGTTGGGAATTATACGTTCATCCATAATAAATTTCACCCGGGAACGTTTAGACATGGTCTTAACCGTGTAGGGCCTGGGGAGGCTAATCTTTTGACGGGTGCATGCGGAACTAATCATCAATACGTAATGAGAAATAGGGATTTTTTACTTCGACACATCCTCCTTGTATAAATAAATGTGCCTTGAAGTATTGCATTCTCGATTAGGGGCCTATTTGAGGGCCCAACTGGTTACAATCCCCCAGCCCCATTTTTAGAACAGTCTAAGGCGTGATCGAGCAAACCCTCGTACAATTTATTTTATAGGTGCACTCTTATAAATAAATTAATATTCTATTTAAGCATCATCTGTTTTTAATGCACGAAAATGAATGTTGTGTCAAAAGCAGTGTCGCTGATCTTGATATGTTTTTCATAAGCACAATAAATTTTTACAAAAATTATTTATAATAAAATTTTAATAAATTATTTAATAAGTTTTATAACTGATTTTTGATAAAGCGAAATCTTTATGTAAATTTCGATAACAATTTACATTAGTCGAACCCCTAGTAAAATTGAAACATATATACACGGGAAAAAATTTCCATGCTAAATTAAATTTTTTCTAAATGCAGACTTTAAAATGATAATTGAACGGTTATCTGATGCTAAATCAGCATATGATGTTTTGAAGTTAACTTCACCTTGTGATTGGTTCGGCATCTACTTTCATGCCAAAAACGCCATATGTCAGCATTCAAAGTTAGTAAGTTAAAATTTGGTTAAAGAATAAAAATAATAAAAAGTCAAAAATATTTAACAGTGTATCGTGTTATGGACGTATATGTCGTGTGACAAGAAAAAAACACTATCGTGTAACAAAAGTTTCCGTGCAATTTAAATTAATAATATTTCTTTATGTTTAAATTAATATTATTTCTTTATGTTTTTCTGTAACATTTTATTTAAACACGCAACTATAACCTTTTTTTCAGTTGCACGTCATAAATATCTGCATTGATTATTCTAGCGTAGATCCCATGCTGATTTAGCATCGAGCTGTTTTAAATAAAAACTTCAACTCGTAGCATCTAATGAAAAGTAAATTTGACATTTGGAGGCTAGCATATGAAACATAGCATTGGATCCATGCTATTTAACAACTGAACATTTTGTTTTAGCATGGAAATTTCTCCCCGTGTAGTCTATATAAGGTCCATATATATTTTAACAATTTCATATAACAAAATAAAAAATTCATACATGGGCATATATATTTATCCTTAACCCATATATGGTCGATATATGGCAATAATTGATATAATATTCTAGACATGTATGAATATAATAATTTCCTTATATGGAAATCAATTATTGTCATATATCGACCATGTATGAATTAAGGATAAATGAATTTTTTATTTCCTTATATGAAATTGTTAAAATATATATGGACCGTATATGTTTTATTTTACTATGGTACTAATGGTACTGTTTATTTTAATTTCTATTCTTAGTATAAATTAATTTCATCCACTTTTAAATATTACATTGCATTTTATTACGCACTTTTTTTGACACTATTTGATACTATAATTAGATAAATTTGCATTATAAAATAGATTAACAGTGAATTTCTAATTGAAAGATGTATGTAAAATATTTTGTGTATGAAAGTTGCGTTTCTGTTTAAAATTTGTACGAAATTAAAAAAGCCACACTTTGATTTCGGTGTTAGCTTTTCACTTTTATACATGTGACAAAGTTGTGTATAAACGACATATGCAAATATAAAACAGAAGCGGTTAAATCTGAGTTGTGTTAAGTGGAAAAATAATCAGCATCAACGAATTATTTTACCCAACACTGAGTTACTAATGATGGACATTATCATTTGCAAATAAAGAGATTTCGTAGATTGTACTTTAAATGCAGAGATGGTAGTGCGTATTTGCACGAGTTATAAACAAGTCATATAATTGTACACGAAGCAGTATTTATCCATAAAAGTACAACGCTTTTTACTATTTAAGAAATAATGTAGATGTTACTGCGAGCAGTTTATCTAAACGTGGCTTATTATCGGATGCCACGACAACTGGAGGAAAATGAAAATGCATTTTATAGTTATATGAACAGGTAATATGTTATATACTCAGAATAAAAGTAAATCTTATATTTAAATTACGAAATAGTGCTGTTTTTTTGTAATTAATTTAGGTATGTCTGGGAAATACAAAAATAATTACGAGGTATGGGATTAACAAATAAATCATTTACAAAACGTAAATAAACATTGTTTTTGTTATACATTCAAGTTTATGTTTGTGTTTTTGTAGATGTAAATACACATGGCTTTTGTTTTATTTATATGTTCTTTCACCAATAAAAAAAGTTGGCGCTAATATCTAAAACTATTGTTCAGTTTTGTAATAAGTCTAATTCTAATTATTCTAATTGAAAATGTTACAGTTGTATCGACTAAGTAAATTATTTTATTTCGTTTTTCCTTTTTCGTAAATTTTTATGTGATTTATCTTTTTCGCATTTCTTTTGTTGTCAATCACCAAAATATTTTTCTTATTATTGAACTAAAAGAATAAAATATATATAAGGAAATGTTTATTTCCAGATGGCTATTATAACAGCTTATAATCGCTGTAAAATTATTGTTCAACAGAGTGATGACATACTACAGTGTAACATAATAATTAGGTTATCGAGTGTTTATTATATAACGCCAATATAAAAACCTCAAATTTATATCGTACGTTATTTTGAATAAAATTAATGTCGCTCGAATATATTTTATACTGACTTAACAGATTATTTGAGCTGCCCGGTGTAATAGAGTGATAAGTGCCAAAATAGCTATTATTGTTGTTTCGTAGTGCTATTAAGAAGCACTAATGTAGTGATAACCTAGTTTGAATGAATGTCAAAGAGTTACGTTGTAATATCGCAGAAAAATATTCATAAAATATTGTCTCGTGTACTTTTTTACATTGTGGAGAAATCGGTCTCACTGATTTTCACCTAAATTTATGTTCATTCAGTAATGCCGTTGTCACGCAGTGCCATCGTGCACGGAAAAAAAAGTTTCAAGAGCACACCTAAATGTTTATATGCACTATATAAACAGTATGGTAATATTCGGAACACCTAAATCAGTATAGATACCGCAACCAGACTCGTTTAATAGATTTCATTTGGATGAATCTCCCAAAGTAGT
>JABFPN010006459.1:0-11565 GCA_022817305.1 Leptoteleia sp. ZL-2020 | reverse complement strand
AAAGGTTCCCCAAGTTTTAATGTAAACGTTACTAAATTTCGCAGTGTAGCGGTTACTAAAAAAACTTCTCAAGTCTCGTGGTTACTATGTTTTTCTGGTAACCGTTACCAGAATTTTTTTTCAGTGTTTGATTACGTATGTATAATGTACAACATGTAAGTGATATTAAACAAATGCAACGTGAATAACCAACTTTTACAACGTGCCTTTAACGTGACAAGAATGATAGGAAACGTAGTAATTTTTCATTCATCACTTTTTTCCGTGTACTTGTTTAATTAAACCACTTATATTTATTAGAATATATTGGTAGTGAATAGAATCAAAGTAATAATCATGAACGTGATCAACAAAATTCGTTTTGCATTAAATAGAATGCAAATAAGTTTTGAAATCATAATTAAATCACAACAACAACAGGGTAATTCGAAGAGAAATATAGCTATTAGATTTATCTATTTTTTTTAATGGGATACGTTATCTTCTTCTAACATTAACAAAGATATATTTTAACAGAAAAAATATGGATATTTATCTAAGAAAATAAATAAAATTATCTTTAATCTTAAATGAAAATATTTTTGAACGTAGTTTTATACTTGAGATAATCTGATAGCTATAATAATTTAATTTTAAAATATTTATTTAGAGTAACATAATTCAACTTACTTATAACTATAAGTTTATAAGAGAAAAAATATAAATCAAATTCTGAAAATATGATAAAGTAATTTAACTGTAATGACGTCAATTTAACTCGATTTTGGTTGTTTCAACATAAAATTATTTGATTCATTTTACGATAAATTTAATTTAGTTTAATTTTATTTAGATTATAATACTTTAAATTATGAATACATCGAATTATCGGTTCAGGTATGAAAAATTTTAGTTTAATAACATAAGATCTTGTGGTATATCTGAATTTTGGACAAAAGTGCAAGAAGTCGTGTAATTGTCAGGTACTGGTCAAGTTTTCATTTACATTAATCATTTTAATTAAAGAACATTGTACTGAAATATTGTGAATGTGAAATAGGCTGTTTTAAAAAACAACTGAATGAGAAATGAACTTTAAATGAACACTCTCTCCATGCAAAAATTATTAGAATTTTTTTTTTTTTATAATAACTTTTTTTAAACAATTATAAACATGGGTTGTGTCATGTCCACATCACTTCATAAGTTTTTCATTCATACCCATCCAAGTTAAAAAGTTTCGTAATTTATACAATTCGAAATTTTTTCTATCCGTACTTTTTAAACTTGCAATTTTTCAACTGCATGTGTTGCTGCGATTTATTAATGTGATTGAAATTAGGTATTTAGGAAGTATCGTTATTTTAAGTAAAATTTAATTAATATTATCAATACTTCGATATGTTAATTTTTAATTAAACTTAAAAGAAATTTTAATTACAATTTTCACTGAATTAAAATTACTTTTTTCAAAATAAAAAAAATTTATATATTTTTTATATCTTGTATATATATTAAACATTTTTTTAACTTACACTAGTGATTTAATGTTTGTGAAATATTGATTACGAGTATATTGAATTTACCGGAAACGAACTGATGAATTTTTTTTTGCGAGTAAAAACTTTACAATCATTATTTTCGAATATTTCTCTTAAGTAAATAACGTTAAACAGTTGCCAATTATTTAGTATCCTCGGTTTAATTTAATTAGTAAAGCGGTATTTATAATATGTCATCAGTTAATTGTAACAAATGTTACATTAATTTACAACGTAATATACAATGCATGAAACCTCTTTATTCACTAATTGCAAATTAATTTTGTTTTATCTACAATAAAATCGTTTTCCAATAACTGTTTCGTTTTATTAATTAAAAGCAAAAGTGTGTACGACTCTATTGTATAAAAAAAGAAAGAAATGAAAAAGCAGCGCTGTAAATTGGGTAAACTCTTAATCGTGCAAGAAAAACCTCTTGAATTTCGGCTCGATCTCATTAAAACAGTACAGTACATATTGTTTTAGTACTTTCCAATGGAATTCATTAGACTGCCATTATAACCCTATTCCGCTTAATTGCAACGAAATAAACACAAAAGAATATTGGGATTAGAAATGCACGTAAACATAAAAATGAAAAATCGTTGAGACCAGTTATTATTAGTAAAAGGCAGTATGTGGGGATAAATTTCATACGATAATGTCTATTACTTATACGGAGGAAAAAGTATATTAAGTCTAAAAATCAGTGCATATCAATTTTTAGTAAAATGGTATTCTAATTTGTGTCAAACTTATTATTGAGAGGTTAATATATTTTAAAAAACTAATTTATGAATATTGTTTTTTATCATGTTTTTCAGTTTTCCAAATGAAAATATATAGAATCTTCTTATATATGTATACATATACATATCAAAATAATAAATGAACATTTATGTTGATATTTTAATCTGTGAATCGTGATTCACATACTTATTCGTAAAATAATTTCAACTTTATATTAAAAAATGTTTGTGCGGGAAAAATTGTTATCGACAATCTTGATTGTGATGTTTATGTATTGTGAACGAGATGTCATTTTGTCATAAACCAATTATAGAACAGTTTATTAAAATTTTATAAAGAAAATGTCAGATTGTAAAAGTTATTTTTGCAATTGTTAGTATTTCGTTTCATGAACAGAGTATTATTATATTCTAATAAATTGATTTTAGTATTTTAATTTAGTATTTTAACGAGCAGCATATTAGAGAGTATGATTAAATTTTACAAATTTTGTTGAAATAACAAGTAAATTTTGATATTCTGAAAGTTGGATATCAAATTAGCAAACTTTTAATTAAAATTTGTTAGTTTTTTTCCTCTCAGTGTATCTTATGGTGAAGGAAAAGGTAGAACAATTACTAAATCAGTTGTACAAAAAAGATTAAGTTACAGAATAAACGATATGAACGATAAAAATATATTTCGTATGTAAATATTACCTATTTTATATGGCGAAATTTACGATTCGACAGAATGAAAAAGTGAACGTTCCAATTATCTTGATGTAAGCGACACATTCGGAATATTACGCGCAATGAAAAAGGCATCAATTCGGTTAACGGTAGTAAGGTAAAATGAAAAAAATGTGCGTGAAATAATTTTAGTTAGTCGAACATTTACGATGTTGTGGAACCACACGTGCGTGTAATTGAAATTGTAACACGAAGAAGCGTGCGAAACAAATAGGCTCATAAACGTGTCATAGAATACCCAGAGATGCATATTAAAAGGGGAAAGGGGAATGAATGATTTGATGGTACAAAAATAAAATATCATGCAATTAAGTGGCGGCGTTGAATTTCCGCGCGAAATTAAAAGGAATATATTAAAGCGAAAATTGAGTGCACGCTTTGCCCTTAATCTTCGACGAATGTAAAGCATTTTGTCCACATGGGCGTTGTTAATGATGCATTGAAAGAATCCGTCAACCGCATCTTTTTCCGAGAGATTAAATGTTTTATGAAATAATGACACTTGAGTTTTTAGCTGAACCAAATAAATTGATAATAAATTTTGTGATTTTGTGGCGAGTACGATTGCTGTTGCTGATGCAGCAGGCAAACCAATATGAGATCTATATATTTGCTTTTATTATATCTGCATTTTGTATATAAAAAAGCACTGTGGTTAATATAAAATTAGATTTTACTGGTAAATGTATAATTATGTTGAATAATTTTTTTTTCTGTTCTGACAGAAAAAAGGTCATTCTAGTTCATTTTTAAGCCATTGTAGCCTTACTAAACTGCAAAGTAACGATTTCTTTTATTTTTAATTCAAAAATTTGTTTATAGACTCATTTTTTATTTCGTTGATATTTTTTATGTAGCGCTATAAAACTGCAGTGATGTTTTTTTTAACTAAAAATGTAGAAAATTGTAATACTGTTTAGAATGTTCAATAATTTGGTTCATAGAATCTGAAAAAGTGGTCTTTACTAAAAAGTTATACACAAACATGCATTTAAGCCGATTTTAAATCCTTTTTGCATGGATTCGTGAATACTGGTTACTTTTTGGAATTTGGATGGTCTTTTTCTCTTCACAAATAATTAATCATCTTTTTGCATTATTTAACTAACAGTTTGTAAACCGTCACAAACATATTCCATGTATGATTATAATTAAATTAAACCATTTATTTGATTTAAATTTTTTATAATATGCAATTTAGGTACATATGTAATTTCTAGTTAAAAGTAAGAAATATTATCTTTTTTATAGCATTTATAAGGGTTGTGTAATAATATATCATTGCCTTTTAAAAAAATTAAAAGGAACTTAATTTTAAAGCTGGTACATGAAAGAGATATTGTTAAATGTACGATAAATATTATTCATTCGAAAATCTTAGATCGTAAAACTTTATTGCTTTGAGATTCAATCGCGAAAGGATTTTTATTTAAACGACTAAAATCAATTGACGTTGTGCTTTTACAGCGATTTATATCTGTCTTCAACTTTATAATTTTTTGGGCATAAAAGCAAGTTACATTTCCATTTATTTCAACTAACTACAATACTAAATGCTACACGGAGAGAAAAGATATAATAAAAATTACTAACATTGTTAGTAAACTGGTTATGTACTTGAAAAAATTAAAAATTACTATCTTAGTTAGTAAAATGTGTCAGTTTGTAGACAATTATTGTTTAAAATTTAACAATGTATGTCAAAATGCTGATACTTTTCACTGACTGAGGATAGTAATTTTTTAACTTTTTCATGTATATGACCATTTTACTAACAATGTTAGTAATTTTTATTAATCTTTTCTCTCCGTGTAATAAATTATTCATAATTTATAAAAATGAATGTATAAATGGAAATTGAATATTTTATAATATCACAGGATAAAAAGGTTTTATTTCTTCACCATGAATATTAACTGAACAGTCCAACAGCGATGAAATTTCAGTCGTTTAATTTCTCAGTGACCCCATTTTGTTTCACAGAAGATACAATGTTAACCGAATCTCAGTTTCAAAACATACCGCGTTTTAATGTTAATTTGATCGAAAGTACATTAATTTAGTAATTGAAAACCTCTAAGAATGATGTCTCAAAGATAGATACTTTCACAAACATTCAAATTGCTGCAAATCTACGATCCTTTTAACCGATTTCCAATGGCTCTACGGGCTTAAAAATAAAGAAAAGCGGCAATTTTAACTCGAAAAGCGGCAGACTTAACAAAATGAATTTGTCAGCGACATAAACACAGCGCCCAGACAAACATCGGAATTATAAAAAAAGAAATGGGTAAATAAACTGACTGTCGCGCGACGTGGCGGTAAATCTTATTACCGGGGACCGGCGCGACATGAAAGGCAAACAAATTAAAAGCAGTCAATTGCCATTACCACGGATGAAAAGAAAAGCAGCAGCAGCAGCGCGCTTTCATCCAGCGATCCGGAGTCCGAACTTGGACTGGTGAAATTCGTCGGGAGCCTCACGAAACAAAGATCAATATTGTATTTCTGTAAGAAAACAAGCGAAGGAAGAAAGCGCGGAGCGACGAACAGAAGGACGTGTAGGAGTGGCGGGCGTCGCAAACGATCGTTTTATTGGTCGCAGATGCATGGCTCGCGACGGATTGCCGAGGCATTGGCTCCAACACCCAAGTCTCGATTTCACCAATCTGCCGCGCTCTCCTCGCGCTTAAATATAGTTTCCCTGGTGGCAACCAACGAGTCCACCGTAAGAGATCGATATACAGCGCACCTCACCAAGGCAACCATACGAGCAACTTCTCCCGGCCCCTCTTTTCCCTTTTCACTCGCGTGCATTACATGCGGACACGTATACAGAAAGACGGGCGCACATGCCGCGTATACGTGTAAATGCATTCTTAAATCTTCCCCTTGCGTGTCATCTTGTTTCCCGGTTATTGTGCCGTTCGCTCGAATTTCGCTCTCGCGCCATTTCAGGCGCTTTAATTATCCCGCAAATCTTCCTCGCCAGCCTGCGATGGATTAATTTCAAATTAGATTCTTTCGTCAGCGCCCGAATTCACGAGGGAGCTTAATGAGACGGCTCAATGGGAATTACTTTGTTTCTGACCTTGGCACTGAGCCGATTCACGATGTTATTGCATCTCAGAGGACGGTTTCCGCTCGGGTCAGCGTAAACGCATGTCCTATTACTGTACATTTGGACAAATTTTCCGTTCTTGTAACTATAAAAGGCAAGTTCTGTCCAGTTCACTTGGCCCGATGAGTATTTAGAGTCGGGATAATTATAAAATGGAATCAAGAAAATCAATCAGTTGATCATAACGAAGAAATAATAAGGCTATAAAGTGGAACTGCGTTTCACATTTTGCAACGATGTGCTTTTAAAAAGTACTTTTAGTAATTTATATGATGAAGAAAATTGCTCGCATTTCCTAGCTATTTACTTGTGGATATACTTATATAGTTATATCCATTGAAGATAGAACGTACGTTTATTATGGAAATTCAAATACAGTGTTCAAATATTCGTATGCTGATCCGAAGTATAAGATATACATGAAGTCAGACATACGTATGTGTATTCCATACGCACAATTTTTTGAGTAAATTCGCGTAAAAAATAAAGTTAAAATAAAAATTATTAAACAACAATGACGTAAAGTCATTTCACGAATCATTATTACTTTGTTTTACAGTGTAGTAATTTTTGTTGAAACTTTTTCCTGCGTGTTGTTCTTCGAGTTGAAAATAATTTTTGATACTATAGCTTGCAATTACTACAATTGTATTTGCAGTTGTGGCAACTGATCGTGTTGCAACTTATATAATTTTAATTGTGATTACTCTGTAAATTCCTCTCAGTGTGCACTGGCAAATTTATCTTTTGCGATTTCGGCAAATCGTTCTTTAACTCGTTCAGCTGGGTATTTGTAGGCCTCCCAAGACTCATCGATAATGCCCGGCCGCCCATCATTGCTGTTCAAGTGGTAACACACACATGCGCATCATTCCCAGAGGCCTCACACTGAGATGCCTCCAGACGTTTGAAGTTCAATAGCTGGATACTTCAATCAAAAGTTGAATGCTGCCGTTGTTGCAAATTTTCAGTAAAATGGCACGAGAGGTGACATAACTTTTGTTATGTCATTCGTTATATTTATTTAATAAATAGTTGAGGGTGTTCGTGGGACTCGAGATGACGCTGGGGATGAGTTTGAAATCATTATGAACCACTTTCGGCAAGTTTGCGGTCGTTGATTATTGTTTTGAGGTCGTGCGGAGGGAATTAATTTTGAAATTATGGAAGGAAGAGCTGTTCCTCCTATTTGCTGAATCACATTGTCGTTTATTTTATAATTACTCGGTGAATAAATTTCCTTAACGAATTGTTAATTAGGCCAAAAGATTTTGAATGCGATTAATAAGAAATGCTTCCTCGTTTTCTGATAGTAGAGATCAATGATATGATATATTTTAAATATATTTATTAGTTCCATTTTGTTTGCGTGGAATGAATGTTGTTAAAACAAAGAAATTTTATTATTAATATTATATATATTTGTAATGTCACTTTGGGGGTGCTTCGAAATGATCCAAAATTCATTTTATCCAAACATGTATTATATCAGAAAATCATTTTATCTAACTTGCAATTTATCCAATGTTCATTTTATCCAAAATTCATAAAATGTAAAACACTATTTATCTAACCCAAAACTTGCCACAATGTCTTTTTCATAAAAACAAGCCTTTTCTCTGAACGTTAATTCAGAGAGTTAATTCATAAAATGATTTTCTGATATAATACATGTGTGGATAAAATGAATTTTGGATCATTTCGAAGCACCCCGTCACTTTGTATGTTAAATTCAAAGTTAAAAAAGTTGAATTCAAAGTCAAAAAGAAACTTACAGTATAATAAGAACTTTAAACAATATTAATTTAATTAAGTTTGAATATATACGTTTTAAATGATTTCGTGAGGTATTTATTTAAAAATATTTATATTTGTGGATGTAAATTCATTTTGTTTATGAGCTTTTTAAAATATAAGTAGACTATTGAGAATCATTTTCTTGAATTAACAGGATTTTATCAACAAAGTGATGAGTCTTTTACTGCTGAATCTAACATAAAAGGAAATAATTTCTATCTTGAATGAATAATATAATAAAAGATCGTTCATTCGATTTGAAAGTAGTTGTTAAATCCTCTTCATTTAAAAGAATTTATTTATTATAATAATAATAATAATAATAAAGTACATATATATATATATATATTATTATGTATTAAAAGTGTTATACGACTGAATATTTTATACAACGATTACTTTAGATAATTATTATTTCATAGCACAAACAAATTTCTTAAATTTTTATATAAACTTCAGATTTTATTGTACGTGTTTAGAATTTATTTACGAGTTTTTTCTATGCAATTTTTATTAACGCAGCAGCTAATCAAAATGTAATAATTTTTATCGAATATACTAATAGTAAACACGAACTAACAAAACAGAAGTCCGAGCATTGAATTAGAACCATGAATGGAATTAGCCAATCTTGTCATCTTCCCCTAAACGGTTTAAGTCGAACCATATGTAATATGTGGAAACTCGTAATGTCTTTACCAATTGTACAAAATGGAAGAGATATTAAGAGGAAAATTCTGGATTCATTAATAAAGTAATCAAATGCCTCCATTTGAACTATTACTTTTTCCCATTCATTAAATTATAACAGAGGACTATTATTAAAGTAATATCATAAATATAAATCTTGTAATATCAACTTGTAGTAAATAATAAATAAATAAATAAATAAGTAAATAAATTCAAATATCATCTTGCGAATTTCTACAATATTATGTTTTCTTGTCACATGATTGCATACTAATGATAAGAAAAGTATAGCATAATTTATCATGTTTGACTTTGATTAAATTGGTTCCGAATTTTGCCTCTATTTTTCGGAGATCATAAATCTTCGATCATTAACAGAATGGGGACAAATAAAAGAAATTGTTTGTTCATAGAGAAAAATAAATTAAAAAGTTATAAGTAATATGAATTGAATTTATTTAAATACATATTTACATAATATTATTATTTATCATAGCTATAAATACAGTCATAGCAGCTACACACTGTATTATTATTAACTATTTTGACCACAACTCTATTTTGTAGTTAATTTTAGGGTCGACTGTAAAAAAGGAATTGCGACATATAATGAACTAAATTTATTCTCTAATTCATATCAAAAAACAATGCAGTTTACTGAAAGTATTTTTTTAAAAGCGTTTCGTTAAAAAATTATTATTTCTTTTTTTATATTAATTGATTTTCTTGATTCTATTTTCTAGTTCTATCAACTGTAAATACTTATTGCTTGAATTGAACTGCATTATAATTGATTCTGAAACTTTATTTTTATAGTTGCAATAACCGAAAACTTTTCTCAATGTACACAAGCAAATAGGTTATTTGAAAAAGATTATCGTGTCATCTTTCAAGGTTATCATAAAATACCATGTTTGAGTAATAGTTGCAAGTTTGTAGAAAATTGCTTTCTTTAAATTTGCGTGCAATAAAAGAAGGTTGTACAGTATCCCACGACCCTTTGAAAATTATTTCGTGATTATTTTTGGTATGATTCAATGATTTTCAGGAGATGAGACAAACGTTAAGGCAAACTTTGTACCATCATTCGGAATGCGCAGTCAGCATTTACATATTGTACGATGTATAAATTGCTTAGGGAAAACTAATTAAATTAATGATTAAACACCTACCGTTCGTATAATGTATTAGCCAGGATATGTCAACCAGTCTAAATATTGAATTTAGTTTGCGCTTCCTTGAAACCGACCTAGAACTACCCTGATCGATGAACCAAGTTGCAGCCGATTCGAATGTATTTAATAAGTAAAATGTTGCTGCGGTAAAGTGATCTATAAAAGTATTTTCCCTAGTTTTTATGCGAATCAGAAACTGGAAACGAATTAAGTGAAGAATAATATTTGAATAGTTTCACAGTAGAACTCAATTTAGAGCATTTAAACAATCATGCTGATGAATATTTTGCTGATTAAAGATAATTTTGCAAAATATGATTTTATTAATTTAAGACTAGATTAAAATAAACTTAATTGTAAACATTTTTTTACAATGTTTAAAATTGTAAATTAAATAGAGAAAATTGTAAACAAATGATTTTTTTACACACACTTGAAACAAACTGAAAGGCAATTTAAATGGTGGAAAAAACCAAAAATGATATTCGTTTGTATTTTTTCGTTTGTATTTGACAGTGTTATTCTTTATAATTGTGTTATCGTAAAGTAAATATAATGCGATTAACCAAAATTGTTACTGTATTTTATGAATTTTTTCAATAAGGGTAATATTTTCTGTTAGATTGTAATATATTTATGTTTGCCAGCTTATTAGAAGGAGTTTCTAATTTTATGGAAACTTTTCTTTGTGCATGGCTAAGATAATGTTGTTTGAAAGAGTTATTGTAATTTATGTAACAAAACTTTATATTTCATAACCAACAAGACTATGAAAATTGTTGAAATCAAAAAAGGAAGATTAAAGCATGGTCAATGTTTTATGTGTGTGTGTACGTAAAGGGATATATAGAAAATAAAGTTCTGGGATAATTGACTTTAAAAGATAACTTTTCTAATTTTGTACTGTTTCATCGATTTACAGAGTAAGAATTTTCTTTATTGATTTACAAAGTAAGAACATTGCATTATGTTGGTTCTGATAAACGAAGTTTCATTGCTGAATTAAAGGAAAATTGAAAACTAAATTTTTAAATTGTAATAACTTGTTCGGTTAAATGCTTTGAGAATGAAAATGTATTCGCAGTACTTGTATATGATATGATTTAGTGTGAAATATAAGTTCACAACAAATAATTTATGACGAATGTGTAACATATAAAGTTAACTGCAATAAAATGGTTAATTCTTAATAAATTGTTTAAGCTAATAACTGCAATGGGAATTTTTTATCAAAAGAAGAATTAGACTATTTTAAATTACCAGAAGCATTAAAATCATTGGGAAATGTTCATTAATTTTCATCAAGCAAGATTCCGACTTTATGCAGAATTTAATGAATATATATAAATGTAAATAAAGTCGACAAATACTACGCTTTTTATTCATACTTTTAAAGCGGGTATGAATCTCAAAAGAAACGACTTATTAAAACCACTATTTGACTAAGGAATCCGTGATTCCATTGACAAACGGAAATCTTGACTGCGATTGCAAAAATAACTTTCCAAATGAAAAAACATTACCTTCTTTTACGATTTCCTATCTTCTACTGCTTAATAGCGTCATCGTTATAGAATGTCAAAAAATAATAAGGGTAAAGGACAAAGCAGCGCGAAGTCTGCCTTTTAATAGATTCCGTATGCATTGGGATAAAGACATTTTTTCCTTTAATAATCCGATGAATTTCAAGCGCTGCGAAGATGGTTTGATTAGAAAACTTTACGACTAATTTATATTTTCAAAGGAAGTGGAGCTGAAGTGGGGGGGGGGGGGGGGGGGGG
>JABFPN010006458.1:0-11567 GCA_022817305.1 Leptoteleia sp. ZL-2020 | reverse complement strand
AATACTATACAATGTGTATAGAAAAAATTCCCAAAAATTATAAGTGATACACATACAAAGAACGTATAGGTTCAGTATTCCAGGATTTATTGCTAAATATGCTATTTATTTTTCTCGGTGTATAGTTTTGTACAATTTGACATTCTGTTTTATGAACGGCATGGGTTAGAGACACTAAATAGTGACACCTAATGGACGAAACATATAATAAATAGTTTGTCAAAAATTAGAATTTAGTTTATTAAAATTTGAAATCCCTTGGTTTCCAATTTTTAATATTCTTTTTTCTCCGTGTATCACAAAATATGGTAGTAGTTTGAAATAAATTTCTCTCATTGCAGAAAAAGCCAAACAATTTACCAATACCATTGCCAGATTGAATTTGTACAACAAGAAATTGTTAATTGAACTTGTTCTACATTTTTTTCTTTTCACTCCAAAGACGGATACCGATTTCACCGTTTAAAACGTAAAATTTTCGATCCCCCGTGCGATGCCGAGAAACTGAAACTCGTAAAAATACTGACGCGAATTTTATGATAAGCTAAACGGAATTGCGCGGGGCACTCATTTGTGGCTCATTAGTCCGATCGCGTTTGATGATTCGTCGAAAGTATATCGCTTGATGAACGTCACTCGAATTGCTCTGCTCCTTAAGCTGACTGCGCTTGCGGAGCGAAATCCGGTTAGCGCGAAGCACGTGCTTGCGTGCGGTTGTTCGCCCAGCGATATCGTTGTTTTTGTTCGGCCGCTATTCAGAAACGAAAGGCCACTCGTCTCCGAGCACACCAGCGGAGCTTTTTCATCGATAAAACTTAGCCCCCTTTCGTAGGAAAGCAGCGCCGGGAAAAAGCGCAAATCAATCCGCTTGGCCGATTTACCAACACCCCTCGTCAATATTCCGCGATTAATCGCAATGAAAATATTTGGCGCGCAAATGTCAATCTTTTGGCTCGGCTTTTTGTTCGGATGACGTTATTCGTTACTTACGTTTTAATTACTGTTTTGCGTCGAGCAATCACGAGGGCTCGATATGTGTGGTCTAGCTAACTGGAAACTCGTTAAACATTTCTCAATGGGATGCGTTTAATAAGAAACATACGTGTAATTTATAAAAGTATTGTGAAAAAGTCGATTGCTGGAATTGAGATTTAAACGATCCACGTCGTTGTATTATTTGTTTACTTAAAAAAAATTTTTCTTTATAATTTGAGAACACGATGGACAATGTTGCAAAAAGTACAATCAAACATTGTACAATGTATTCATAAATTTGTAAAATTAAGGTGAAATATAATATTTTCGTTATGAATACATTTTATAATTTTTATTGTACTTTTGTAGATTTGTCCATAATGTCCTAAAAATGCAAAAAAAGATTATTTTTTCAAAAAGTTTTTTCTCAGTGCACCACTATATGCTACCCCCCTGAAAAATATTATATAATAATAATTTGAATAAATCGGTACTTATAAATTAGCAACATTATTAATATTAATATATAGGTATAAAAAATTGATAAAAGCTGTAATAGAAAAAAAATTAAACGTGCAGCAGTATATTGATAAAAAGTCCGGCAACGAAAATCGTCATTCATTGACACGAGTAGAACTCATTACGATGAAAAGCCCGGCCACTTTTCATTCCCCATGGGCCGACTATTCCCGCTTATTACTATAATTCCCACGCGGAAAGGCGACCAAGTTGCCGGGCGGCAAAGCGAGGGCCTTAATAACGCAAACAAACGCGCAGCCAGGTCCCATTTTATAATTCCTTGTTACAACAGCCGCGCGATGACTAACGCTCACGACGCGGCGACTCGAATCAATTAACTTTAAAGCGAATAAACAAATTCGGCTTCTTCTGCTGGCGCGTCATGCCGATTCGCCCGAGCGAGCGGCTCGCTCAAACAAATCGGCATAAATTAATCCGGCGACGAAAGGGGCAGAAAGGGAACGGCGCCTCGCGATTAACAAAAACACGTCACGAAACGAATAAGTCAATTAAAACGGCATTACAAAAGTCCCGGGCTAAAAATTGCGCCGGCTTGATGCATACCGCTGAAACGAAAACGTGGCCTGTTATTCGCCGTGCGGTGAGCTAGTTTTGCTCGTTGCTTGCATTAGCATCTAATACAAAGCGCGGCGCGGCCGAGTGTGGCTGGCTATGTAACAGCTGAGTTCGAACCGCCATGGAATCCCGAGGACGTGGTTCCGGGCTGAAAATAATCAGCGACGGTCGCACGAACTTTCGACCTGCGGCGAATGCAATGAGAGCAAAAGGCACTCTCGCGGAGAAGTGTGGAGAGCGCGCCAGCCAAGGTGTTTCTCCTCGTCCTCGCGGCAATTTTTTCAACCGCCACTTTTTATGCCGCGGTAAACCCACTTGTGGCCAACTTCGGGCGTAACGAAACGGCAATTCAGAGCGTTGCCAAAACTTTCGACCAGTCCAATTTGTACCCATATATGGGCAGCTATACGCGCCTCGCGCATTTATAGTCCGTGAAAGAAATATTTATATCTGTATACTATGTACACCTTTCTGTGTGTTGCATTGTGAAATTTCCATGTAACATTTTATTAAACGAGATATTACTTATTACACATGGCCACGTATCGAATCCCGAAGACGTTCTACTTCTCTTGTGTGGTCCATTGTGCACAAAGAATTTTTATTTATTTATATTTTTTTTTTCTTCTTTTTCGTTCCTTTTCCGACGGTCCGAAGCTGGAAGGATATTTACGAGCGTCGGTCCAAGTTGAATCTCGCTTAAAACAAACAATTAGTCGACCTATAATGTCATTCCATTGTTCCAGAATATCGCGCCGGCATGATTGACGCGCGGCAACAACTTTTTGCTCGTCGCTACGTGCGGCGAGCGCAATCGTTCGCGGACCGTCGGATCTTCTGTGACGCTGATATTGTAATGTTACTTAATTGCTCCGGTCGCAATAATTATTTTATGACCCTCCGTTGTAATTTCAACGGTCCGCTTATGGGGATATTCATGTTTTCACAACGTTAGCCAGTTTTGTGACGTTGATGGAATATGATGTTCTAAATCTGTTGCAAAAGTGTGTTGTGGTATGTTTATTTTTTTTTTCCTTTTCGTCTTTGGTATTGTGAGAAGCAATTATATATTGCGAAATTATATCTTGTAGAGTTTCAATCTACAGATGTTTAATATTTTTCATCATATTTGAATGACAATTGCGAATGTTGAGAAATACATTTTGTACAAATGTTTATTGTTTAGAAATGTTTACTTTACTGATATATAATTGAATCAGTATAAAAAATTATTTTATTAGTTTAAGATATTTCTTTTCTCTGGGAATACATTATCAAGATCAGATATCTCTAGTACGGTCTCTAAAATAATAAAATTTAAGTCCATTGTTAGTTATAAGGAGCACATATATATTTTTAAGAGGAAGTAGCTAGGCAACCAATTTTAATCAATAATCTAAGAGGATGTGCAGTAACTGTAACTATCATCAGAATACCAATAAAGCATTAATGCAAACTATCCGATATTTTATTTTTTTCTTTCGTTCTAATAACAAGGAAACTTTTACTGTGAATTTTTTATTTGTTATTATGCACAACAGAGATAAAAGTGTTATTATATTACATACAGAGGTTCAAACATTGATAGACTACACGCGACTGAACTAGATCCTGGACTCAGGTAACCGAATTTAAATCGAGGCCCATTAAAAGAATTCGGTATCTGGATCGTCGAATTAAGATTAGGGTTCAAAACCGGTTATAGACCTGCGCCACCGGGATAAATACGGATATCCGGATTTGAATGCAGTTCTAAAATAAACTTGTATTTTTACTTTTAGTTGCAGAATTTCACGATCACTTTTACTGATTCAATTTATCACTTTATATATTATTCATTAACCAATATTATATCCTTATATAAACAACTGTTTATTATTGAATCAACTTTTTTTTTCAACTATTTTGCGTTCCAACGTTTTTAGCAAAAATAAGAGAAAAGAAATTATAATAAATAAAACTTCATCTGTTTTATTAATAATAAGGCTATTAATTATTTATTTGTTGACAAATTTTAAATGCTATTTTTCTTTCGATGTAATGATTATTTCATACATTTTTCAAACACGTATTATGGAATCTTGCGTAATGCCCTAAGTAGTTCGCAATTTGCAAATTGACCGATTGGCATAATTTCAGATAACACAATTATACATTGGGTCAGAAAATCTGTAGAATCGCGGCACCTTGGCAAATTGCGTTTAATTTAAATTTTAAAACCATGGATGATATACATTTGCGAGATGCAAGCTTTATACGGCATGTTGAGGGACTCCACCCAAAATGGCCATACCAAGGTCCCACACTTCCGCGTCACTTTTCGTATTCTCGAATCGCATTTCCTCCGACATCATTATAAGCCTCGGCTTATATTTGCGGCGACGGCGAGAAACATACAAAAGTGCACATACAGTACACTTTGCGCCATTTCGTCCCTCGACTGCCATATTTGAATTTAATGACACCGTCGTAAGTTTATCTCGTACACGTCGCATGGTAGAAAGCAATTATTTTTCGTGCTCATATTTTGTTGTGAGTGTGTATTTTTTTACGAATCTTTTACAATGATTTTTTTCTTCACTTTATCCTCTCTACTTTAATCTGATTTGATGAATTCGATGAAGTTGAAGAATTTCAATATTATGCGTGAAATATAATAGAATGTATGGAATGTATAATAATATGTATATCCCCGGTACATAATTAAATGGAAAAAAAATTCAAAGTCATATATCATGTTAGTAGACAAAAATAAAATAGTGGGAAGACAATTTGAAAATTGAATTATACTTGGGCAAAACAATTATTTTATCTGCTTGATTAATTGAACAGATATTAATAGTAAAATTTAATCCAGCAAATAGTTTTTAGTAATTTACATAATTTTAGCAAAAATAATTGTTAGTTAAAACTAATATTACTAATAATTAAGGTGTATTTAATATTCTATTTTTATTTACTACTAATCAATGTATATTTAATATTCTATTTTTATTTACTAATAATTAAAGTATATTTAATATTCTATTTTTATTTACTAATAATTAAGGTATATTTAATATTCTATTTTTATTTACTACTAATCAAGGTATATTTAATATTCTATTTTCAAATGACTCAATTATTGTACCAATTACATTAACCTATGTTTAGAGTAATACCATTAATATTTTATTATACAAACTTAAATTTCTTATTCCACTGTGTACAGATAAAGAAAAAACTTCAAAAAATTGTGATCTTTGTTTGTAATTTGAGAACATGATGGACAATGTTACAAAAAGTAAAATTAGGAATTGTACAATGTATTAAAAATTTGTAAGAGCAAGTTGAAAGTCATAATATTTAAGACTTTTATGAATGTATTTTATAATTTTTCATTCTACTTTTTTTAGTTTTGTCCGTTATGTCCCCTGATTATAAAAAAGATTTTTCAACAATTTTTCTCTCGGTGCAAGGGTTATTTCCGTTTAATAAATAAGTAAATTATTTTTTTTTTTCATTCGTTTAACGCCAACCTATATGAAAATCGTTACTTTACGTATCGGTGCCCCATAATGATTCGCTCTTTGAACATCTCGTAATTCAATCAATTGACCCAGCCGTATCAGTCAATCGAAACGAAACTGTTGGACGCGTGATTTTTGTTGCCGATCATCTCCGGGCACCGCGCCACGCCCGTAACAATCGACTGGGTTCGGATCGAACGTGCCATCAAACGGGAAAGCATGGTAGTGGATTAGCCTAAAAATGATCTAATCCGCGCGTGGGCCGATTGCCGCTCGGTCGCGGCGTCGTTACGCTATTGTTCTGCCCGTCAATCGCAGCGCGATGAGAGGCGCGCGCGTGCAAGCGCAACCGCCTCGATCGAGTGCCCGGGCACACCGCAGACAATTGCGCAGCGAGCGCGCAACGATATTAATCATTTCCAAGCACCTGGCTGTCGGTTCTGCTAAATTTCACCGAATGTCGTGTAACCCGAACGCACCGAACGCGACCACATTTTGCGCTAATCCAGCGCAGCCCACGCCATGTTTTATAGCCACACGCATTATTCCATATTTCATCTCGGTCTGCCATGCCAATGCCCAGTCAACTCAGCGGACCACTCTTTTTATTTCTTTTTCATTTTTTCCCCACTTTTTTCGACCCTACTTTTATAAATCACCGCGTCGCTTTTTACACCTTCTTTTCTAAACGCGCCGAGGGAATTAACGAAGAATGTTCGCGGGAATGATGTGTGCCGTTTGTGGGAAATTTAACGTAAACTTTTGCTCGGCTAATGGCAATTTGTGGTGAAATTTGCGATACGCGATAAATTTGTGGTTCTCGGGCTTGACGGGAATCATCACGTGTCGCGGAATGATGGGAGATTAAAAACGAAACAATGGCTGTTAATTAGTGGGACTTTAATTAATACTTGCTTCGTAATTATCAGGCAAATTAGTTGAGGTGAAAGATGAATTTAATGGAAGAAAGAGTTGGAATATTTATATATCATCGCGTGAAATATGGAGCGGCAGATTCGGATTGAAAAGCCAAGGGAACGGAAGGATCAGATCTCGCGATTTAGAGAGCAACTCGTAAATTATGATCGATCAGTTGTTTTAATTTTATATTAAATTACAGCTTCTTGCTATTTATTTACAGTAACAATCGATTTCGGTTGGTTATAAAAAAAAAAAACTATCGAGCTTTCGTTTTTGTTGAATGATTTTAAAATAAGTGTTAACTATATAAGAGCAGATTAAGATTAAATTAATTTTTATATCTCTGCTGAATATTTAATTCAGGTAATTATTAAATACAGTAATTTTGTTTATTTTACCATATACAAAAAAAACAAATAAAAGTAATAAAATGATATTTTTAAACAATCAAAAAAGCAATTTAAAAAATTTGCCTAATTCAAAAAAATTAATAAATTAATATAAAGTTAAATTGTGAATGTATATCAATTGTAGTTCAACAAGAATATAATCTTATCTGGACTAAGTATACCTTCTTATTACGTTTTTATTATCGTACGATCATTTTATCTAGATTTTCAAATTGAAACGTCCTCTCGAAAATTGTCTACCATTGATAACTTATCACTAACGATGTTCCTTAGAATGATTAAAAATGTCTATTCTTTGTCTAACCCGTATAAAATCCCATAAACTGAAATCATTTGTTGACGTAATATATGCAAAGTGTTGCGGTATGAGGCTATTACGTACAACATCCCACGCGTTCAGTAGTGACTGGTCAAATTCATTATCGGATGGACGGACGTGTAATTACTACTGAAAATCAGCGTATCCAATGGCGAGTCTATCAAAACGCGTATTCCAAACATTTTTTTTTCGTTCAAGGAACGCCATTAGAGTGATAAGCATCAGAAAGCAAACAGCATTGAGATATCAATATTTGAGCAAGCCGAGCGTAATGCTTGAGATATATAAAATTTTGTATCTGATTGAGTCAAAGGCTCAATCGAATCGACTAAATCATCTCTAAAGTGAAATGAAGTGATATTCTATGATCTTAGACAGCGAGGATCACGAGAGCGACCTTTCCGCGGTTCTTTCGTGTGACTTGCTCGCCGAGTCTGAGTTCCCACTGGACTCGTGCCACTTCTCGATCGCAGACTACACCGCCAGACAGCGGCCAATTGCCACGACCAAGATCCCTCATTAGTACCGGAGAAAGACTCCGAGGCACGAGTCAGCTTTCTTTGTTTGCGCCAAATGCGCCGTTTTTTTATTCTCTTCATTCCTCGTGTTACTGAACAATTTTTTTTTTTTTCGGCCGTCCATAATTGCATGTGCAGAGAAAATTTTTCGGTTATCGTAACTATAAAAATAATGTTGCTCTCAGAGTCAACTACGGTGCAGTTCACTTCGTGCGATAAGTATTTAAAGTTGACAGAACTATAAAATAGAATCGAGAAGACCAATTAATGATAAAAATGAGATATTAAGGTTATAAAATAGAACGACGATTCAAAATTTTAAGGAAATTATTTAAAAGCATTATTTTTACACTGAGAAAAAAGTTCTAATAAAAATGACTAGACCTTCTGACATTGAAGGAATATCGTCTATGATATTTATACAATTACTATACCAACATAAGCTTACTATTACTACTATTATACCAACATAATATTTTTATATGGTATACTAAAATTGTTTATATGATCTTGTAAAGTTGCTTCGATTTATGGTAATTATTACCATACTGAATATAAAATTTTACTATATCATACATAAAATTTTACTGCAATAGTATGGTAAAATAGCAGGCATTGTTGACCATATCCTTTCAACGCCAGAAGGTATAGTCATTTTAAATACAACCTTTTTCTCAGTGCAGTGATATATATTGCTTTTTGATGTGAATTTTAGTCAAATTTCATGATATTCAGTTTTTTTCTATTTTATTATTGTTATGTCTTCAACATTATTGATACTATTGTTATAAATTTAGTTCATTTCTTATCGCAACTCTTTTTTTAGTAATTTACTAGCTAATTATGTTGAAATTATACAATCTTAGTTATACTAACTCTATCCATTTCTTTCAGAGCACAAGTATTCGTATTTTTTTGTATTGCACCAGAAATTAAATGGAAGTAATCGAGGCTGTCATTGAAATCGTATTATTTTGCTGAATTTGTCATGTTAGGCCAAAGGATTGGCATTAGATCTTGTCTTTTATTGGGCCGCGGTAATTATTATGAGAAAAATGAAGGCTTTAATCTGGCGATAGATAGCTGACTTTGGCTCGGTAGAAAGTACGACGGTAGAATGAAGATTGCAGGACAGATAGTCGGCATTGTTACAAAAATCGGTTATCTGGTCAGATGATTCTGGATCAGCTGTTCAGTTTCTCAAGGAGACTTTTTAATTAATAACGAGTAACGATGCTGCTGTTATTTTTAAACCCGGCATTGCTTTTTCTCCGCCAAGGAGTATGAAGAATAATAGACATTGAACATTTCGCTGAAGAAATCTTCCCGATGCCTTTTATAAATTTAAATTATGTCGTGGATTTTGTCCTTCGTTTCGCAGATTTCCTTCACGTGTCATTCTTATTTTTTAATTAACTAATCGTTAATCAGTTTATTTCGCGAAGAAAATAATTAATTATTTATTTCTCCTTGCACTCAGAAAAAAGATACTTAAATTTGATAACCTTACTGAGAAAGTGGAATCGTAAGTTTGGCAATCTTATAAGGTAATATTAAATCTTATTAGAAAATATTAAAAATTGATATATTTCCTTTTAACGCGTGTATTAATCTCAAACATCAGTGTATAGTACATTTCAGCAAATTTTATTACTTTTAATTAAAATTAGTTGTATAATGTAAAATATGTGAATTTTTAAATAAGAAAATACTTAATTGTATATGAGAAAGCAAAATGTTGAAATTTGTAGAATTTTCGTAAAAATTATCACCCACGTTAATCTCTTATAACTTATGCCTAGAAAAGTCTTCGTAATTTAGACAGTTGGGATTAATAAAAATAGCTACGCTGTCATAAATTTCATTTTATTTATGACATAAAAAGCTTCTGTTACAAGTTACTAAAATTAAAAATCAAAAATTGCATGCATAATAAAACGGCATTAACATTACCTTAAATAGATAGGCTGAATTGAAATTATTTTTTTGCTATTATGCAGGACAACTGCTTTATGCTGCTAAACCATGTTAAATGGTTAACATATCGGCTTTAAGTACATAATGGTTGTAACCTGAAGTGCTTTTGAAATAACTCTTATTGCTACACGTTCAAATGATTGCATTACTATTATGATATAAAGAGTAAGATACAGAAAATATGAACACTGCATAAACCGCTGCTTACGAGTAAAGGTTTATTTACTGTATATAACAATAAATAAATGAAGAACATAAATACTATTACGTGAATTTCCAGGACAATATGGGATCTAAAATTATTTTGTTTATAGCAAGATTTTAATTAGCAGATATGAAGGTAAGAAAAGGTGGCGAAGACATAAATTGTCGTCTATTTGTTGTACGAGCCATGTACACACACCCACAGGTTTGATGAAGTATAAATTGTTACAATAACAATTTCACAGGGTTGGGCGTTATTTGAATAAAATTTTATTGGATAATGATTTAATGTTCATTCATTATTCGAGTATAATGATACAAACTCGTGATCCTGATATGCAATATCCATTCGATCAAAATCAAAACAATTTTATCATTTGCTAATTGATAAAAACAATATTAACAACATTCTAGTGTTGAAATTCTAGCAAAAATTTATATTAGCTCGACATTGATCTAACCATACTTTCTTATCAATGAGATTTGTCAAAATTCTGATAGTATTGTAAACTCTTATTATTATGACACTTCATGGTGGACTTATTAGATTATATATATATTTTCCGTTCTTTTATTATAAAATAACATATTCTGTGTGTAAATCAATTTATTATTAGCATAAAATAAATATACTTAACATAAAAATTAATACATATTTTTAAAACAAATTCTTATGAATTAAAAAAAGAATTATTGATCTTAATATTTAAGCACTGTGAGATACCGACGGTTAAATTTACTCCTACAATGCATGATTTCTGACATTCTCATTACAAATGATCTATTCTACAATGATGATGTTATTGCAATTCATCATTTGAGTTCAATGGTAAAGTAAAAAAAGAAAGAAAGTAAGAGAAAAAAGAGAGACGTACATTTGTGCAACGAGCAAAAAAGTCGAATTACTTGTTTGGTGCCGAAGCGCGCTCATCAACACTGAGTTGTTTCATTAAAAGTGCATCGTCAAAAACAACCGACAATCGAAATGGCATGTTAAACAGAATGCAAAACATCCATCGAATGTATATTAATAATGGCACATTGTTTCTAACCAATGTAGATACAACATTGACAAATGCAAAATCATTGCGCACGAGACTGTGATTTGCGTTGTAACAGTGGCTAAGGTGATGACCTCAAACTCAAGATGGCATCTCTCACGAATGTTATTTTGCGCGCCGTGGGCCGGCAACGTTTGTATAAACGTACCAACAAACGTAAGCGGTAGGGGCTACACAGGCGCATATAAATCCGTGCATGTATGGCACAAGTCTATTCACTGAGAAAAATATAACAGAAAAAATTACTGTTTTTAACTGTATTTGAGCCACATGTCCGTCTTTTAATAAAAAATACTGTTCTTTAAAAGCATATACACTACACTGAGAAAAAAGTTGGGATAAAAATTATTATATTAAATGTAAAAATGGGGACAAATTACAATTCTTGTGATATTTAAAATACATTTTAAAAGAGATTATCAGTATTGTACAAGTTGTTATGGTACACGGCGAAAAAAGTTAGTAGAAAAATTATTCAGATGTCGAAAAAATTTATCAAACTGTATGAGAAAGTAGTGACGAAGCAATAAATGTAATAAGAATTATCGAACAGTTTGTTAAAAATCTTAACCAAACTT
>JABFPN010006457.1:0-11571 GCA_022817305.1 Leptoteleia sp. ZL-2020 | reverse complement strand
ATAGAACTGTATGCATTACATATACTTAGTTTTTCCATAAATTATTACAGTTACACCTACAGAGTACATATAGGTTCAATACCCCAGAATTTATTGATAAATATACTATTTCATTTTTCTCAGTGTATTGAACGAATAATATTATGCTTACCCGTGGTACGTTTTTGAATAATTTTTTCCTCAATCAGGGCCCTGACGCTTACTGATGCTGTTTGCAACGGAGGACCAACCATCTCCTTCTTTTCAGTTTTTTTGTTTTCAGCATCCTGCGATAGAGGAGAAATAACGGTAATGAATAAAATAATAATCGATAACAATTACGCTTGCGTGATCGCAGCTTCTGGTTGGAAATTGTTATTTAAAGTATTAGTTATAGGTCTGATGTATGGGAAAGCAAATTGATGCCTTGAGTATCGCAGAAATTAGCGTCGGTTGATTACTAAGCGCGTCTAATTGAAGTGCCATTCAATTATCTGATGACGCAACCTCTGGCGAATGTGATACTTCGAATCTATCTGATCAGCGTTGATCATCGTGTAACTAGATTTCATGATCGCATGGACGATAACACTCACGTCTCCTCTTATTTTCCAATATGCGTCCGATGAGGTGTCACGCGAAGACTAGGCGTGCAGTTAAATGATTGCCCAAATCGAAAGTTGAGAGTAACTAATTTGTTCTAAATTACTCGTTTGCGATTGCAAAAACAGGAAGAGGAAGAAGAAAAAGGAATGGACGATGGGAGGGATGAAAGAAGGAACGGATGGTAAAAGAAAAGCAAGTTAGACGAAGTTTCTCGTGTTCCGATTCGAACTTAAATAAATTGTTGGAAATTCATGATTGTTCTTCATTCGAAATTGAAGAGGGAAGCAAAGATTGAAGAATTGTTCGAGTGACAACGAACGGCACCACCCGGTTCGATGAAAATGTAAATGCTCGTACGATTGTCATGACGAAGACTCGAGTATAACCAGTCAGATTCAATCTGCATAATGGAGAAAGCTCCGAACAATGTTTGCGCAAGAGTTTCTATCTGCGAATTGGTCGAAGCTCGAGGATCGAGAAGAAAAAGATTGTTAATGGATTCGATTCAATCGCCTTTCTCTCCCTTCTGACTTTTCCGGCCAATCGCCGCGATCTATTTATCTGCGAGGAAAGAAAAAAAGAAAATAAAACTAGTATTAACGCTTTGACTTTTACTGATTTCAGATAATGGATGACTTTTTATCAGCACAATTTGTATCGTCCGGGGAGATTGAAAGACAGCGGAATCGGCGCCGCGAAACCCTCACCTTCCTGTAGTAGCCTCCGTGCAGCCTCATGTGGCCGTTCAGGGCGGGAATATTTTTGAATTTCCGATGGCAGAGGTTGCATTCAACCGGCTTGGGCTCGCCCAGTGACTTGTTGTTGGACGTTGCGACCGTGCCTGGCGATGCCGAATTTGTCGGACCAGGACTCCCCTTGTTGGTGTTGCCATTGCTGGGCGAATTGACTTGCTGCTGCTGTGCCTGCTGCTGCACCTGTTGCTGACTTTGTTGCTGCTGCTGCAATAGAAAAATAATGATTCATGAATTTATTATGACGTACAAAAGAGAAATAACACAGTCATTTATGCATCGGACCAAAAGTTTTGCTTAATGAACGGACTTTCTTTTGATATCTTGCTAAATTGTTCAACAAGGCATTTAGAAGTTCGACAGACTTTGTCTTCAAGCGAATAATGCCTTTGTAATGCAATAGATATATACACTAGAGTGTGTACGTATAATACATATAAATTTGTGTATACGCGTGTGTGTGTGCGCGCGTGCGTGTGACTGTAGAGAAAGAGCTAATAATGAACTGAGTTGCCTTCGAGAGCGCGGATTCTTCCAAACAAGCGAAACGCTGACGCGTGTCTTTTGCCGGAGAAGTCGCTCCTTTTACTTTTAAACAGTGCAACCTCTCATTCATAGTGCGCATCTTTCGTACCGACATTCGACGAAATTACTCTTCGAAACTCGAGCGATAATAATATGGCAAAGTAGAATGCGAAATTCCAGCTGCTCGCGAAGAGAAATCTTGGAGCGAGCGGAGAACCGGGGGGATGATAAGAAGACAAAGGGGCGGCTGCGGGGAGGCTCGGCAGACATTGTGCGAACGAAACTAGAACTTCATTGAAGAGAAATTACTGACTGTGGATGGAGAACCGCCCGGCGTGCTACGTCATAATTCTCGCCGTTAATTCTCCTGTAAAGGACGGGTACGAGTTTAACCATTTAAGTGCGACCAGTGTTTAAAAATGATTAGGGCTTATTCATCATCGTGACCTGGGCCAGGCTTCTTCGCTCGCTCGTTCCCGCCGGGCGTTCGCTATTTATCGATTGCCGCTCGAGTATTGTTGCCGCGGAAATTCAGCAACGCCGAAAATCACCGTCGAAGGTTTTAATTAGCGATTGTTAATTAATTGCGCGGGAATAATGACGCGGTCAAATGTGCCTCTAATTACGATATTCGTCAAAGGTGCATTAGCTTTGTGTTGCGCGCGTGCGTTCGGCCGTATTTCATTCTTGCGACTTGTACTTTATGCAAAGCAGTTCCTCCCGAGGGGGCCGGCAATAAAGCAACATTGTCGAATTACACCGCAAGCTGCAGCGCGCGCTCGCAAGGAGCCGGCGCCGGTCCTGTGCGGACGACGCTCCGCATCGCGCAGCCACTCGAATGAACACAAATGAAACGCCGCGGAGAGAATAAAATACGGAGGGATCGTTATGGCTCGGCCCGTTCCGCGGAGTTATGGCATCCCGGCTGACTCTGGCATCTGCGATCAAATTAGAACAATGTTTGCGCGCACATCCTTTTCGCTCCTTCGGCGGCGCCCGCTCGTGTGTACACTTTAGTAATTTCATTACTTTATGTTTAGCCGGATCAAATATTGGATCTGTAACATTTGATTTACTGCGCGATCGTATATTTATACTTTACACAAATTAGACTTTCCGGCGCAGTAATGCATTAATCCCGAAATCCTTGACTCGAGCCGGATTCAAAATTCGGCGTAATCGACGCGCGAGCTTGGCGTCGGCGGGTGGCGCGAAATTAAAGTTTCCGTGGCAATAAAATTGATTTTTTCGGGATGAACTTTTCGCGCGGCAGTTTACTTTTATATTCTTCAAAATAAAATTTACGTCCGGCCGTATTTATGATCGGACGTAAATCAAGCTGCACTTTTTTCTCTTTCCTTTTTTTCCCCCCCCCCCCCCCCCACAAAATGAGTGACAGTCATTCGTGAAATGGAAGGACTTTCGATACCAATCACTAAAACGGCCGGATGATTCGAAATTCCGGTATCATTGCGTCAAGCGAAAGATGAATCGGCGTCCAGAGCTAGTTTATCACTTTGCCGATGAAACTAGTAATGAGAGTAGAATGGGATAGTTGTACGAGTCGCGTACGGACGCAGTAATTGCGAATAATTACATTGTCTTTGAGTCGTTCGCAAGTCGCTTTAGTTCTATCACAGAGAGGAAGGATGGAGACAATGGTAACTAGGCCTCGGGGGAACGAGCGAGAGGGAAACCGGGTCCGTTGAATCGTTATGTGTCACGTATTGCCTCGTAATACAGGGAAACTCGTCGTTGATCATCAAATTTACCGTCTCCTTCAAAGCGCCGGGGCTGTTACGCTCGCGTTTACGTCTACAATCGAGGCGAAAATGTTTTTAATTAATCAAATAAAGCGAGACAAAAAATGGGATTAAAAACGGGACGAAAAAAGCAGTCGAAATGCAAAAGTAATTTCGAGCGTGAGAGCAGCGTCGCGGAGTTTGACGTGTGCATGCGTTATGGCGAAATTTATTAATGGGACGGGCTCGGGGGTGAAAGGAAGGAGAAAAAAGTTAGGGCGTTATCAGCTATGGTGAAAAGGCAGCAGGGGTCGTAACAAACTCGCGCTGTTTCGGATTTACGCTTGACTGATTACCACGCAAGGAAACACAGACTTCGGGCTCCGAGCTTAGATAAGAGAAATGTGCCGGAACTGTCTCCCGTCTGACAATTGTACTAATTGCACAGCTGCGGACGCATGACGCCTCAGCCCTCTTCATTATCCCGTCTATTTCTTCTCCGCTTTTTGACAGATTCTACGCTTCTCCTCATGCTTTTTAATTGTTTCAGTGCCGGCGGCAAGCTACGGCTATAAAATAAAATTCAATTTCTAGGAATAGCCATTAATTTCTGCTTTCATTTTCGATCGTCGCGAAAGAAAAAGAAAAAAAAGAAAAACAGTGGCATTTAAATATACACGACGGACGTCTCAGGATGGACTAAATATTTGATACAGTTCTGCGAAGTTTGTACGCCGAAGCAAATAGTTGGATAATTATTATCATAATTGAAGGCAATTAAGAAAGAGCAACTTGTCGTTTAATTAGGATAAAACTATTACAGGACGTGGTTTTTTTTGTAAAGTTCTGATATAAATTTTACAGCGTTACAAGTTTTAATAAATTAAAGTATTGTTTGACAAGAGGCTTATTATAATTAACAACATAAGTTACCCGGTAACAAACTGCAATTTCAATTAATAAAAAATTCTTAGAATTCTTAGATGCAAGTTATTCTGAAAAGAAGTATGCTTTACATTTTCATTTGCTATTATTTTTGTTTTTGTTAGAAAAAATATTACACCAAATCAAGTATTTTCGATCGTTTGTTTTTTGATGTCTTTTCCGCTTCTCGATTCAACTATGGCGCTGTTGGAAAGAAAATTATGAAATTGTTGGATGTGCACTTCGGGGTTAAAAAATGAAAGCGCGGCGCGGTCGTAAGTAACAGTTTACGACAGGCGCTGCCATGTCGAGTGAACTATAAGTCAACCGGAGCAGCCTTTATGTCGCTGTCAATACGATCGTGCTTACACCCTTTCAAGGGAATTTTGGGGCTCAGTCAACACATAAATTTTGAGAGCACATGGCACCGGGATTATGAACAATAACCCCGTGCCACTTTCCTGTTACGAGTCCGGCTCTCTTGAGTAATTACAGCGTTCTATACACAGGCTGCCTCACAGTTTCGGGAAACAGATGACTCAAACAAACTGACCTTAGGAATTATATGCACAATGTGCCGCCGTCGGTCAGAAATTACGCTTATTTTTATCTTCACCTGTTCGTTTTTACGACTTTCATTTGCGAAAACGCCCCACCGCAAACCGATTCGATTTCATTTCCAACCAAAAAGGTCAATAGACGTGGCAATAATTTGACTTGCTTGAAATTGTAATTGAGTATCACTGTCATTTTAATATCGTACTAATCTGATTTATTTTTCATACCACTCAACGCGTAAAAAAAATCAAATATATTTGACGGAATAAAGTTTTGCTCAATCAATATTTTAAACTTATGCTTTGGTATAAAATTTGCAATAGCAGTAGAGTTATATATATTTACATATTAATTATTAATATTTTATCAAAGGATAGAATTTGAAACGGTATTGGTGAAAAATATTTGGAAAATATCTTATCAGAATATAGAAATATTTTATAATATATCGATGTAATGTACATATTTAATAAATAATTTATCTTCTAAAGGAATAATTTACCGTTTCATTTGTATTGTTTAATAATAGTCTGATTATTAATTATTGTAAAATTGTTATTAATTATAAAGACTATATTTAATTTAGTAAAATAATTGATTATTCATATACCTACAACGCATTACTCTTGAATTGTGAAAAATATAAATGGTGTATTAATATATTGAGACTGTAAAAAAGTAATAATACGACTATACCTTTGTAAATGTCTTCGTTAAAACATAAATATCTTATCATAAAATTTAAAAACAAAATTCTAAATCATAATATAAACCCTTAATCATCTTAATGGATTATTTTCCAGCATCCTATTTAATTAAATTTACTAAAATTCCATTGAAATGTTTAAAAACCATCTGCTCACCTTATTAATTGAATCCTCTACAAAAACATTAACTTTATAAGATCCTTGAAAATAATCCTCAATTCTCAGTAATTGAACTCAAAATAAATAAGATAATTATTAATAATAACTTTGTTATCGGTTGTTAAAGTGCAATATTGATGATGACGATTCTTAAATATGTGTTATCATTAATGATAGCGCAGGATCATACCAACCAAACAACAAACCAAACCCTCGTTTGATTAATTTGCGCCAAGTTGACTCTGCGAAGGACCGGATAAGCAATGGCCGCGATAAATTTCATGCGATATCGCTTATACAGCGAGTCATAGGTCGAATTCGCGTCATTATAAATTGGATTAGCGAAGATGAGTGTTCGGGTCATAAGTCCGAACGGAGCCGATATTCAGCTATTATTCTTCAGACCGTTCTTAGATTATGCGAAATTGAAAATCCGCTTACACCCTTGCGATATAATTCTTTATGGTGATTCAATCCACACTTATTTAAATTTATTTGTTTTATTTTATCTGATTTTAATACGGGCTTAGCATAATTAATTTACCAAATTTTTCAAACTACTTTTCAAATATATGATTTAATGGGCCGTGCCATTTAATTTATTGATATACGTCATTTCATTGCAGTGACTTAACTTTCTAAGTACTCTACAATTTATAATGAGAGACAGTTCTTTTATTTCTATATCTATTATAAAAGTTACAGTCCATCAAGTTAAGAGAGATATCTCACAGTAGCTTGAAAAAGTTTCAACAAAATTATTTATAACATATTTGCCAATGTCAAAGCGGTTATCTTATGGCTGAAGATTCAAATTCAATAAAAATTATATTTAAAAGTGTAGCGTAAAATTATGTTTAAAAGTAAAATGTAGTTACGGGGTCCACTTGACGATAATTTATAGGTAACTTATCTATCTACTTTTTTCAATGCAGGTGATAATTATGATAAAACGGCGCCAAGCGGCGCGTGAATTCACGGGGGTGCACGATCTGAAAAGAATTACCTGGAGTGAAAATCTATAGAGGTAATCGGATGAATGGTACTGCGGGTAGTGTTGATTTTCATGATGATGCGCGTGATGGTTATAGTGGTGATACTGATGATAATGCTGTTGGTGCTGCTGCAGGTACCAGCCTTGATTGTAGCCGGCCATGGCACACACGCTATTTAATTCTTTAAGCCCGCAATCGTGCGCCGTCGGAATAATGGTAAAAACAACATTTTTACATCGTCCAAATGGGTCATTATTCACTCCAACATGCTGACGAATTATCGCGCCCCTTTTTTGCGCGCTTTATCGGCCAACGAAAAATGCTAAAAAGAACCGCGCGCTTTCATTTCCGAGCAATTATATTAACCGCGCTCTCCACAGTGATTAGAGCTTGCTCCGACTTTTGTTAAAACAAAAATGTAATTCCGGCACAAATATACGTGCGCGCCGTGTCGGGGGGGGGGGAGGAGGAAGGGAGAGGACGCTGGGGGCGGCGAGTAATTATATAACGTCGGTGCGCGCGTAACGAACGAATGCGGTCGGCTCGATCAACGAAATAATGTACTTTGATTATTTGGCGACTGTATTATCGAGGACGTATTAAAACCAATGCTGATATTACAGTCGCTATATTGCATTCACGCTTCACAAATTAGTGATATTGCGTTTCGTTCAATTTCGAGCGCAACCAACGCTGCAGCACGGCTAACGATATCTCGCTTGGAAGACGCGATTGGCCGAGCGCCTAGGCTCGCATTTTTTCCGCCTTCCCTCTTTTTTTTTCCCCTTCCGCAATCGCTCTTAACTGCGTAATCACTGCTTTTTCCTCCCTCGGATATACGGGGTGTTTCTCCACTATTGTTCCGATTTTATGGTGCAAATTTTAGTCGTAAATTCGCCCCGGGATAGAGACGACGCGGCTAAGTACTGTTACGTTTGGTCCATCGACGTTTCAGCCGCGCCAAATCAATAAATAGAACAGATCGCGCAAAAATGATGTTCACTGATTCGCTGATTCGACCACTTTGTTCGCTGATTCAAAAGTGCGCGAATGTTCGGTTAATTTAATATTACAATTTTCAATTGACGGCTTTATTATTCTTCATATAAGGCAAATACAAGGGCTTCGGTGGGAATGAGAATTTTTATTACTTTTAGCTTTTGCTACACTGAAAAAAACGGTTTGTAATTTATAGATATTTAAGTATGCCTGCTTCTTACAAGCATACGTACACTTTTCAGAAGTATATGAATATCTATCAATTTTTTAAACAGTGTAAAATAACTGAGTTAGACATACGTATACTTGTGCTATATATATACTTTTTTGAGTGTATATGTATTTATTTAATGTATATTTATTTAATATGTGTTCTACTAAGTAATTAACTGGTAATGATGTATTAATACACTGTTAAAATGCTGTGTCAATTTAGGAAAATATTGCTTTGATTGGAAGTCAAAATTTGTATACAATTTGATTAGTTGAATTTAATATTGCAGGAAGAAAATTTGTAAATTTTTGCAGTTCACTTTGTAAAGTATAATTGCTACATATATTTGATTATGTTTTACTGTGTAACATATAATTAAAAATAAATATGGATTTTCTTCCACTTTTTAATTTATTTTTGTTCCGACTCGTATATTTATGAATAAAAATTGTTTAATTTTGTGTTATGTAGTTCTTCATGGTAATGTGAAATGTGCACAAAGGTATGCGATAAAAATGTATATTTTAATAACGTAGAAATAACTTTGATTTGCTTTTACGAGCCCTTGTATTTCGTCAAATGAATATGTCAGAAATTTTCATAAAAGAATTTTTTATTACAGAACAAAAAGAGCAAAAATAATTGAACATGCAATTTTAATTTTAACACAATCGGATGAAATTAACGCGATGAATTGACTTTTGTGAGGTTTTCTTTTCATGGATTAGAAATGTATCGAACATCCTCCCTTTAGTATTAAAAATTGCTTAAAATACTGTTCAAATGTAGTTGGGTATTGTTTTTTGCTCGGAAATGATGTCACGAATAGCTCACTGTCACACGTAACACGCACTTGATCGTTTTGCACTCCGATAGTACCGTATTGCACAAGATGACGAGGAATCAGTGACTAAATAATTTTCGAAATGCCACCAAGATCGTGTTGGTCCATCATCCCCACTTAGGTACCAATCTTCGGATGTTTTTTAACTGTCCTTTAAGTCCCAACCGGTTGACCATTTAATTTCTTACGAGTTGGTCTCGATGGGTGAAGGGAAGAGGGAAGAAAATATCTCTCAAACAAAACCTTGATCTAAAAAGAATCTGGGAAGAGGCAATATAGTTTTCATTTTATAAATAAAAATACACGAACTAAAAAAATTCACAGTTATATTTTAAGCTAAAAATTGATTATAATAAATATTTTAATAAAGGAAAGTTTAAATTTTATATGAAATTTCGTGGGATGTTTATTTTGCAAAAATGTAGAAACAACAAGTTTTCAAATTAGTTCTTATATGTTTAAATTATATTTTATTACTTTTTCCTTACCAAACTTATTAAGTAATATATTCAGAGGTTTATACTGCTATGCAATCAAAATCCTTTCATTGCATTATATTATTTATACCATGTTTTACGAGAATATGATCTAACGAAAATGAAATTATTAATAAACAAATATGAATATACGATTATTCATTGACAGTTTAGTAGTTACTGATTTATTAATTTCAATTCATAAATTAACAACATTATAATAATAATTTAAATCGATACATGTTTAATTAGGTTCGTTACGTAAACGAATGTATCAGTAAATTAATATATTATTAGCATTTAATTATTCGTTTGCCTTGTAATTTTGTCGATTTACGTATTTATATTCGACTAGATATTATCAGAGAAGCAATTATCATCTTGTGTATACTTTGCTTTCAATCCCTATCGAACGTGTATATTACAGACGAGGTCGTTCGGTGTTCTATATTCCTTGTATATATTTGCGGTTGCATCCCCTTGTATCATATTATCGAACAAACCTGGTTTGAGAGTCCAAAAAAGTAAATCAGATAATGCAGAGACCTTGGGTGAATATGCAGAATATTTCAAATAGCAACAAAGTATCACATTAAAGGATTGTAAGATTAGAGCCTTTCCATCTCGTTAGTCATAATACGGGTCATGAAAAAGAACTAGTTTAAATTATTTCCTGTAAATTTGACATTTATAATGCGTATTTTATCTCGGTCATTTATCAATTATTTCCAGATACGTTATATCTCTAAATACTTAAGAAAACGAGTAATTTCGGTACTTTAGTTACTTTTTATGATAATTTAAATTTTTTCATTACTTTATAACCTACATTTCTAGTTTAAACAACCAGAGCCATGATTATTATAAAAATTAACGGAGCAACTTTCCTCGATGCTCTTTTAAAAATAAGTGCTCGCTACATTCAAATTTTACAACTTGAGAAAAGACAATTTATTTTATATTAAAACAAACATTCTTCTGCTTGCAGTAGACTTTATAAAAAAAGGGATCTGAATTTCATTTTAATCTTCTTGTAAAGTCACTGACATTTCGAAATCAAATTCCGTTTCAAGTGACATTTCCGAGCTAAAAATATAAAATTCAATTAATTTATAAAGAGGAATTTTTCTTTTTTTTTAATTAACTTCAGTTTAAAACAATCTCTAATGATTCTAAGTCAGTCAACCTTATCACACATTCAATTGGATCCCCAATCAAGCCATTCTAAACATACACCCTGCGGCATAAATTTTCATATCTTAATACCGCACACTCAACAGCGCACGATTCTCAACTCCTAATAAATATTGCAGACAGTAAGCTTCGAATATTCACGCGCTGAAACGGCAAGTACGCGAGTTTTCTTGAGCGACGACTTCTCGCGAATGAGTAATTTTTCCGCACGACGAAAGTCGCGAGCCAAAAAGAACGCTACACACCGCCCCCCTCACCCCGGGGAGGAGGGGGAGGGTTGAGGGGGACGATTTGATTGCAAAATATAGTCGGTATAACGAGTTCATAAAGCGACTCGTTGCAGCGGGGCGAATTTATCGATCCTTTATTCGCATACCGGCGTTTTTTATCTGACCAATCTCCTGTTAATCCCGCTTTGAATAAATATGAATCTCCGACTCCGCGTTCCCTTTACCACTTTCTCTCCCGTCTGCGTTATATTTGCGCGATATGTTCTTTCAAACGATATTTTCCAATTCCACCGCGGTTCGCGCCGGATTTCTCCGTGAAATGATAAGCGCGTAATTTACGGGCACGTTTTATATCAGCGTTTCTCGATTTGTGAGAACTCCAACTTTTGTTTTCTACCGCGCGTGCACTTTTATTTGCAATTACGCACAAAGCGGCGAGCCCGAGCGCGGCTTCTCCGCCGCGTGTGATTAGGCGGATTATTGGTTTTCCATTTGAACAATGATTCGAGATAACGCGGAGGTGTTTCCGTGCTTTATACCTAATGTCTTGAATATATGTAATGGCCTGTGCGGAGATAAATGATTCGGAATTGATTTGTTCAATATTCAAAAATATCTCGCCAGGTTTAATGTGCGGGAGGGGGGGGGGAGGCAGAAAATCGCATTG
>JABFPN010006456.1:0-11572 GCA_022817305.1 Leptoteleia sp. ZL-2020 | reverse complement strand
CCTTGGGCCAGCTTTGGACGCCATATTACGTGCTCAAATGCAGTGTACCTGGTTAGTCCCTTATAGGGCTCGAATCAGGAAACCGTTGTTCAGGTATTCCACGTTTCAGCCCCATTGGGGCCCTATAGGTGATAGGGCATGCCCGATTTCATTTCTACCTGGGTAGTTATAATTTTCATGATGATCAGAATTAACCAGACCATGTGTTATTTGAATTAAAAATTACTTAATAGCAATCAAAATCTTAAATTATCAGGAAAATTAACTAAATATTCTTTTATAAAAGTTATTAGCTCTTATTTTTCTCCAAATTTCTCATAAATGAATCTAAAAAATTATTTTCTTTTTTTTTTACTTCATTCATTTTTATCTCGGACAAATTATGCTTTAATTCGAGTTGTCGAACATTTGACCTTCGCGTTAGAAAGTTGATTTATTTACTTTTCGACTACGAACCGGCTTTAATTGTACCGAATGTAAACAACATTCTCCTTATTGACTTTCGGATATTTTCAGTCATTGTCTCGTTATAGATAAAATATACGAACTTTTACGAAAGCAAAAACACTGTATATTTTTACTGATTTTATAAGCGCGTTGTTAGCAGCCGGCGTGAAAACAATTTACTATTTCACGGATAGTAATTTGTAGTAATTTGCTCGTTAGAAAGTATACGTGTTTCGCTCATCGTTCTTTTTAACAGTAATTCAATTACTAAGCTGAAATTCTTGCAATAAAAGTAGGACTTTTTTCGATTAAGCTGTAATTGTGCTTAGCATATTGGACCTTACATTATACTCTCCACGTGTGGTTATTTATAAATTTTGTTACCAGAATATTTCTCAAATTTATTCTACGCGTTCATGACTTCCGTTTATTTCTTGGAATATTACGATATGATTAAGAGCTCTCTTTGATGCTTTGGGTTATTGGTACCAAGAGTAATGAGATGTTAAGTGAAATCAATGCGAGGGATCGCACTGGAATTTAACGTAATCTACGTAATTATCATAGTGACTGAGGGTAGTTTGAGCACGTGAACAGTTATTACGGTACACGTGTCACGTATCTTTGAAAAATACATACTGTATTACCATTATTCACCAAGAGTATCTTCAGTATTATTAAGTATAATTCGAACAAGTTTTGTTGTGTAATCAATTGCGCTAGTAATTATTTTTCAAACAATAAAGTTAGAGCGATTGGATACTCTTGTGAGTTTAAACTATTCAATCTTTGATTGAATTCAAATTGTAATAAATTGTTCGAAATTAGATAACTTCTTAAAGGTCAACAAATAAGACGAGTGCAACAAGAAATTCTTATATCGGATGATTCAATTAAGAACAACCTACGTAATATTATGTTACCCAAACTTTTGCGACTTAAAATATTCTTCGATTATCAAAGTTTCGTTCTTGTGACGCAAACTATAAGACTTCTTATGCATATTTCAAGTCCGGTATAAAGTTTAAATGACAATGCACATTTTTCATTCGTTTTGAAATATCAAAACATTTCTCAGTACATAGCCAAAGCCTGAGCTAAAAGACGACAAGTTTTGGAACATTGAAAAGTTGTATGCGGGTGCAAAGCTTTGATGTACGTTATCGAAATTTTTGTACCAGAATAAAGTAATTCGAAATGTATAAATACAATTATAATTTACATGCAAGTCAGTATAATGTAATAAATCATAAGTAATTTGTTTAATATTACTTGAATTTTTTATTTTGCCGAAAATTTACACACAATACTCTAATAAAAGTAACCAATAATAATAGCAATAATATATGATCTATACATAGAAATAATATATGATCTACTTATAATCCATGTTTTTATATCTAAACCCAGATATGTGGTACAAATAATATATGTTTATTTTTACATGGGAAATTAATGCTAATTAATCTATAATTTATTAAGTAAATATTTACACATTATGAACACTGTTAACTAAGAAAGTATTGTAAATACTAACTTTTAATATTAGTTATGCTTTTCTTTGAAACAACTAAAAGTGCAATTAACATAACCCAGATGATAATCTAATTTAAATGAACTAAACTTTGCCAATAGTTTTCACTAATACTTTCTATCTTTTTGATTACTTTATCAATACATTTTCTTGAAACTGCAACTCAGGTAATTAATAAAATTGAACTGGAACTAACTAATGTTATTCCCAACTAAAACTCACACATTGAATTTAACACACATTCTATATCTCACAATATATACTACGAATGAGCTTGAACTGCGCAGAATTACTCGCAAATATCTTACGTCCGTAAATAATCCGGCTAAATTTCCGCGAAAGCTTCTGGTAAGACGAAATATGTTTGAAGTGACGTAGCACTTTTGTGCGCCGCCTGTTTTGAACTTGCCAATTGGCGAATTCATTGATGTAGTCAAAGTGTTTAGGTTAGTTTCAGGTAACTCCGCATTCATTCGCGTTAAAACTCCGCAAGCCTTTCCGTTTTGTAACCACTTGAAAGCAAAACATTCGGAAGAGAATGCAAACAAAGCATGCAAGAGCCACATTGTTGGCTCGCATCGACATTCATCAAAGTCTGTGGAAACAGAGACCAAAGTCAATGTTATTTCTCTCGCTTTTGCTCAGCTCCGACGATTGATTGATGCGGGAGTCACCGGTATCTTTCTTGTTACGAAATACCGCGTAGATATCGACTGAATTAGGATCAAAAGCCGAACGCAAACCTTCGGATATTGGAGAGATTCTGCAATACGTTCAATAACAATACTTGTTTTGACAGCTGCGTGTGCCAACCCCCCCCCCTCCCCATCCCACTCCGCAACAAACTCATCGCATTAAATGTATCAAATTACATCATCATAAAGATATCCTTGCCATCGACGTCGATCCACGGCAGACCGGTATCATTTATGGACGCCCGGGCTTTTCTACGTTTCCTTTGTCGAATTTTGCCGTCAATATTTGTTCTCACAATGCTTTGAGCAATTACGGCTAAATTGTCAATATGTCTGTTTAAAATTGCTTCAGTGGATGGGGCAAAAAGTCTTCAGTGAGCTTTATGAAAAAAAAAAAGGAGAAAAGGTTTCCTCCCCGGAATAAAAAACAGACGCGGAAAACGATTTGACAAAAGTACGTAGTTTATGTTACAAAAGTCATCCATTATTCTTTGAACTGCGGCGGTAAATAACGATTATTTAGTAGATGGAAATCCCATTTTTTAATTATACGTGGACAAAAGTTGAATGGAAAGTTGGGAGAGAATACGCCCGGTATAAAAAAGGGAAAATGAAAATGTTAACTGAAATATTTTAGTTTTCTATTATGTAGCAAGAAATACAAAAAAAAAAAAAAAAAAATAAAAAAAAATAATGAATTAGACGAAAATTGGGGTTTAGAAATGTAAATTGTATTTTTTATTTGCAGAATATTTAACTTTTAAACATAAAAGTAAATTATCTCAGAAAAATAGAAAGAATGTCACTATTTCAAAAGCTTAATTTTATTTTATATGATTTTTTATTAATTTAATATAAACTGCTCCATGTGATAATAAATATATGTCACATATATGACTTGGATCATATAAATGCCCAGTATATGTAAACATATATGTGGGACATATATTATAAATTGATAGATTTTTGTATCTCTGAATCTATGTGTCACCATATATGTTACAATGTAGTATCTTACATGCAAAAGCCATATGTATTATATTATATTACAATGTAGTATCTTACATGCAAAAGCCATATATGTCAGCATGTATGTGTGGAATGTGATTCAAAGGCAATGCAGTGTAAATGTATCAAATTTCACAATTTACAAATTAATAATAACATTTTTAGCAACTTGATGAAAAATATATAAAAAAATTTGTTAACTAAAGAAGAAAATATAAAATGTAATTTATATCATATAGCCATGTAAAAATAAAACCTATATATGTAATAATGGATATATGGTAAACATGTATGTATCATAATATAATTACTATCATTAAAGGAACCACGGTGTGCGTTTTGATTTAATAATTCTAGTCGATATTATAAATGCTGACTCGTCGAAAACGAATGATATTTATCCAATGAGGAGGCAATAATTAAAAATCCATAATCTCGACGACAATAAATGTAATTTTGAGAAAATTATTACATATCCTATTAAGTTTGTTCGACTAAAAGAGATATCCATTTCACAAATATTTCATTGTTACCCCTTGCTGTGGTTGGTCTTCTATTCTATCTTCGACTCTGTATTTTCTTATTAAACAATTTGGTGCGCGACACAAATATAAAGCTCTCTATAATCACGCTTGTCGACCTTTTTGTTGTCGTTGAAATGGCTAGATATTTATGTCAATATTTCTTCACCGTAATTAACTTTCATACACGACAGCATTGTTTATTAATTAAGCGTCTTCTTCGCATCTACAAATATCATCAGTAGCCGTTTCTTTTTCCTTTTTCTCCCAAATGGATATGATTTCAGCAGTATTATCACAAATGGAACCACAATTGTGCCCCGAGATATTCAATTGTGGTTGATGTAACCACGATTGCATTTCCAATTATGAGGATGCTTAAAATTACAATAACTAAAGCTATTTCATATCATCAGTGTATTTACGATGATTATTGTTTTAGCCAAACTTCACGTTCAAATGATATAAACGAAACAATTCGAGATTTCTGGAATTTGTCATTAGCCACGGCTTTGCTTTTCTACAGCACATTAATAAAATTTGATTATGTAAATTATATGAATTATCAGTTTATAATAGCAATATATGGAACTTTAAAATCAATACGTTCAGTTACGTAGTGATTATCGAAACTTAAAACATAATCATTAAAATTAAATGATTAAGAGTATATTGTCGAAAATTCAAAGAGTTATTATTTATTTATAAATATTATATTTATAAGTAAATAATATTTAGTAGTAAATTAGTATTATATTTTTTTATCTATTTTATTACTAATTAAATATATATATATATATATATATATAAATAAGTAAAAGTTAAAAAAAAATTGATTGCATGTTACGTAATATTAAGGACAAATTTATTTACACGCAATACAATTGAAAACTTTTACTGCGTGGGATATTTGTTAAGAAAAAGTCTGATTACATCAACCGTATTACAGATTACTTGAAAAACACGTATTTTTTGTAACGAACTATATAAAAAAACTTGGCATTTTCCAATACATTAACCTAAAATAAAGAGGGATTTAAGTTCCATTTTTATTCTTTTCTACATACAAATTACGTCATCATTTCATAAAATAGTATAATAATTTTCCGCGTAATTACTTTTTACTTGTAAAGAAGCCAGAAAACCCTAAAAGGAACATTAATCCACATAAAAAAAGTACAAATGTTATGTAACATAAATTTTAACTGCGATCACTTCCGCGGGAATAAAATTAAATTCTGCGGTAGAAATTAATATCACTCTTTTGTTGATGACTGGAAAATCTCGTGCTCCGAAGAATCTTTCCAGCGAGATTCTCGTTAGGCTGGAGTTATTAAAATTACGCTCCAGTCTTATCAGTGTCGCGCAAAATGACAGCTTGATTTAATTAAGTTATTAATATTTTGTTTGCGACTCGAGAAGGAAGATTGAAAAATATGCGCATACAAAATACAATGTTATAAAAGTAAAATGTTGAACAATACGAAATAAGGTAATTCAGTTAACATTTTTTAATCGTATCATGTTTTATGTACTACATTTTTGTATGAAAAATTCAATTTTTGATATTTCCGAGCCGCGTTAGTGCATGTAAAATTTTCGTTCGATTTCAGCACACAATGTTAGACGTTATCTTTATTTCTTTTTATTTGAAACTGAATTACATTTTTCATTCTGTTTTGATCGGATATTTCTGTGGTTGCTTTTTTTCCGCTGCAATATGAAAAAAATTGGAAAATACTTTTTGGATGTAAAATTAATGATTTTCTTTTTTTTTTTTTTAATGCACGCATTGTTCTATTTATTGAAGTTAACAATCTACGGAACAAATATCTCGATAAATATTTAACAATTGATATACTATGCACAATATTATTTATATTAATTTATATCAATTAATTTTATAGATTTTATTCATACTCTTTAAAATAGGGAGATCTTTTAATATAAATTTACAAATCAAATATTGACAATTATTTTATCAATCTAATCATATAAGGAAAATGAAATTACTTTGTGGTAAGCTTTCAAAATATACTTGATGGCATGATAATGGAATATTACAAAATTCGAGTACACTGAGAATGGACTTGCTTATTAAGTCAGTAAAATTCTACTTCCTAATAATCGTTAATTTATTTTCTATGATCTGTTTTGCTCGCTAATGATTCATGTATCGCCAAATTAATGTTAAAATTTTTTAACAATTATAAGAAATGACATGAAATTTAGAAAAAAATTTTTTTAATGTACAAATAAATATCTGAATGGTACAACGTACGTTGTAATTTTATTAAACTCTTAGTAGCATTGTTCAGAATTTTATTTGTACAATATTACATTTTTTTTTTTTTTTTCAAAAATACAAAGTGTGACATTATCATCACTATTCATATATACATCCCTCAGTGTACTATTATTTCAAGTATAATGGAATTAAATGACGAATTTCGTGTACATAACAATTGGTTGGTCATATAAATAAATCAAATATTCATTTTTAACACAATTATTTTACTGTTGATCTAACCTAAAACAACAGTTACGTTCCAATTCATTATAAGTCCACGGAACGTAATTACGATTGTTCTGTAACAATCAAATCTAATAAACGACGAATCAATAAGTTACAGAATTTCAATTGAATCTCAACCGAAATAACAAGGGGGCCATAAACAAATATTTTCCCTCCGTTGAAAAGAATGAATGATTTCGAATTAAACCGGAAAAACACTCGCCAAAGACATCCCATTTGTATCGATTAATATTTACTTTAATAAATTCGAATATTATTACAAATAACAGAAGCAATAAAAGAAATCATTTGTATCCCCCGTTCAATTTATTAACGCCCACTACGAATCAGCGAGGCCTAAAATTTATCGCCTCGAATCAATTGCGAAAATTGTCCGCAATCGTGACGGCAACAATAAGCGAATCTTTTTGTCCGCTTAATCTCCAATTATTCGATCTTTGGCGAAGCGTTTAAAAATTATTTAAACTGTGTCACAACGCCACTTTGATGCAATCACTTGGAGATTCATTCGGATTCAATCGGAAAAGTAAATCGGATTTTCATTTCAGTTACGGTCATTTAAGCATTATTAATTCGCGCAAAATGACAAAATAAAGTGATATCACTCGAAGCTCGAGTGTCATTTTAAATTTGATCGACGGTCGGGTATGATTGATGAAATTTGTCCGCGTATCGATGGCAGCGCGCGCGCGCGCGCGACGGCGAACAATCCAAGCTCGAGTGGGTATTCATTAAAATTTTGCCATTGTAAGTGCGCGCGCGTACGCGTCAATTGAAAAATCATTTAGCTTTCGTTACTGCGCATTAAATGTTTTCCTTTCTTCTTTCATTTTTTTTCACCCCCCTCTTTTTTTCCTTTCTTTTTTTTTTGTTTGCAACGCGGGGCCGATGAAAACTTGTTGCTGCCCGACAACAAAATTGCACGAAAAAGCAGCGCGCGTGCTTGTTGAATTCGCTCGACAATACGTCAAAACATCGTCGCACTCAAGTTGGAAGAAATATCACGTGTGGAATACAGAATCGAGCGTGCGGAATCGAATTCAATGTATCGGAAATCAGCGAGCGGCGACGGCCGCGCCCGCCACCCTCGGATCAAATCAGAACGAGGCGAGGGGGGGAGGAAAAAGGAACGGGCGAAAGAGAGATGGATGGAATTTGTACCGCGATTCCCGTGCGCGATCAAATGTTTCCGGTTGTGTTGCGCCGCACGCCGCCGCCGCCACCGGAAAGACAACGTGGATTTTTCAAATAAATTGAAAAAGGTGACGAGAGATCCGGAGCGCAGCCGAAGATAAAGAGCGGACGAGAATCACGACTTGAATACCAAATGATCCCAACTTTTTTCCCCCCCGATAACAACAGCGCCATAAGTGTATCAGTCGAACAGCCACGCTAAATATTATGTATGCTCGAGGGAGCTTTCCAATTCGTCAATCGCCTAAATATGTTTGCGGGATAATTCTGCGCCGAGAGGAAATTTCAACAAAAATTAATACAAAAGTACCAGAAAAAAATTACCGTTTCACATGGTAAAACAATAGGATTACTGTTTATCTTCAAAAGTTATCATATTTTACATCACATTTTGGAGCATTTTCAAACCAAAACAGAAGAAAGTTGTTTGGATTGATTGAAAATGTTACACTGAGAAAAAAGTTATATTAAAAATTACTATACCGTATGAGTTCTGACAGATATTATCTATGGTGTCAGCATAATTACTATACCAATTATAAAGAAATTTTCCTTTTGATATGGTAAATTTTTTTATATTAGTGTTGTAAATATGTTTGTTATTTTGGTGATTATTATCATACTAGTATATTAAATTTTATTATATCGAATGGAAAATTTCATTATAATTGGTATAGTAATTTTGTAGACACCATAGACGATATCTGTCAGCACTCATATGGTATAGTAATTTTTAATATAACTTTTTTCTCAGTGTATGTACAGTATTATATAGATGTTCTAAAAATAAGTATTAATTACTTTACATTTTAGCTGCATGTAAAATCATTTTAAGATACTGAGAAAAGTTATTAAAACACTAAAAATATCGACAATATCAGATGATACAGTCATTTTGAATGTAACTTTTGTTTCAGTGTAATCTTTTTGAACAAGCTGACATCACACGTCGCACATGCTATTTGCATCACACGTCATTCTAAATTAGTACTCAAATGTTCTAATTAGGAACTTAGATGCAGCAGATAAATTCTAATATATCCTCGCAGAAGATATGCACAAAGAAAGTGAAAGAAGATTATAAAATTTAGATTTAATATTTATATATAACTAAATTATTGTAAGAATGATACTATCTATACTTTACCACGAAAAATTGTTAATTTTACCAAAATTATTATAAAGACTGATATCAAATAAATTGTAGATTATTAACCAAAAAGTATATTAAATATTTTTTTTTATAATCTTTCACGCATAAAGTTCCAAGATTACATTTATATTATTGTATTAAAACTGTATTAAAACGACATGTAGCTGAAATTTCGTTATTCTTTAATACATTTTTAATTGATAATAACGATAACAAACTAGCACCAACATATGCAATGAAATTGTTTTAAAATTGCATTATCTACACGATGCCATATTAAAGCTCGGGTTATGAGACAGCGTTTTTATATTGAGACGTAAATAGCAATACTCAAGGTACGCTCGTACGATACAGTTCTTTTAAAACAATATTGCCGTATCAAAATATAGCCCGAGAAATTAATGTCATGGAAAATTAAGCATAAATTGATAAATAAAATAACACGGAAATATCATTTGTAATGAATTGTAATGAAATGTAACGCCGAGAGAAAATATTTATTCCGAAGTAAGTGAAAACAATCTTTTAACCGTGCACACATAATTACGGCGATAAAAAAAATTAATAAATAAACTTTATTAACGATAAAGTCCAAGTATCTCCCTCGAAAATGATAAAGAAACGAGATTTTGTGTAAAACTTAAATTACAACTATACGATGACAGCATTAAAGTAGTTTCGTTGCATTTTAACGTGGTCATTTTCGTTTCGCGTACGGGGGAAGTGTACTAATTTTAAATTTAACTCAATCTCGCATGCAATTTTGCTTGTTGTTGAATTTGCTTCAGTTGGTACTGACAAAAACCTTTTCTACATGTCAATATTATGCAGTTTCACAGCCAACTTTAGTTTCATCGTATATTGCATTATTGTGCATACGAGTGTGCCTATCTCATAAAGGCACATCGAGCGACAAGTTCTAACGGCATATGCGTATTCAGCGCATCAACTTACACGTATAAAACCACTTGAAATTAATTTAACAGGTTTTTACGCATTTTTGTGCATTACTGCGCATTTATCTTTAATGCCACTCTTTTGACATTACATTCATGCCCCGTAATTACTTACTTCAACTTTTGTTTGCACTGCAAATTTGACAAACATTTAAAAATGCATTTAGCAATTCTTTTAATATTCCAGAATATTACATGTATTTGAATTTTACAATTTTAGAAATCTATTGATATATATAAACGAAACATTCTAATTTTAAGTATTAGTTATGATTGATGTTAACGAATAATTGGGTTTTTATTTCATCTTAATAAAGAAAAAAGTACTCTACTCTGATTACCCAGAGTCTACTACCGAACAGGTTAATCTATATCAAATTATAAATTTCACGATTTGTGTTCAACTACCACATTTATGCTTCAATCGAAAGAGCTAATCACATTCACCATTAAATTTTCAAATCGTATTTTGATTGGCTCACAATTTGTAGATTGCAAATGTACCGGTTTGTATAAATATTACAACCTATTTGGAAATTGCAGAATTCAGAATGAGAAGACAGCGGAAGGTATTCACTTCAATATCCTGCATTTCTCAGTGTAACGTTGCATTAAAATCAAATAAACATTTCCAACAGACGATAACCGGTTTAAAGAATTAGAAAGCAATGACAAAACGCATTATAGTGCGAAAATAATTGGGCAAATATTTCGCAAGCGCAGGGGGACACCGAGCAAAACATGGAATGCTGATGTATCGCATATATACTGAGAGAAATACAATACAAAAACTTTCTGTTTAAAAGAAACAATTTACTGTTTTTAACAGTAATATAGTTGTATATATGTATAAAACTAGAATATACTCATGATATTTATCATATTTATATCCACATAATTAAATACATATCTGCTTTGGAGCATTATTTTTACTGTTTTGTGAATAAAAATTTTGACGCATGCGCATTTACGGCTGATTCTTCTGGCTGAAAAGAAAAGGTTATAGTAAGACAACTGTTTCCAACGGAGATAACGCTAACGGAACAAATCAGATACATTGTATTCTTTATTAAGTAAAGCAACGATGCGAAAGGTTCAAATTCAGCTGGGTCAATTTATAGTAACATTTTTGTTTTTCCAAAACGGTACAAAATTTTACTGTTTTTATAACAGTAATTTACAAGGTTTAGCTGAATATACAACTCAATTCCTTTTTAAAACAGCAAAATTTTCATATTAATTTCTCTCAGTGTATAAGCAATAGATAGAAGATCGCCACTGGCGGTGGTGTAAGCGACACCAGAGACGCATTAGTGGTGGTAATAGTAATATTAGTTGTCGCAGCAGCGACGCTCAGAAGCAGCCCTCGTCGTGGTTGTCGGTCGAGTCGGATGATCGGTCGTTTCATGAGAATGCCAGATATTAAAATACCACAGACTCTTTAGAAACGCACACTAGGACAAACGTCGTGTCACTATTTTACTCCGGCATCCCCCCCCCCCTCTCTCTCTCTCTCTCTCATCTTCCA
>JABFPN010006455.1:0-11574 GCA_022817305.1 Leptoteleia sp. ZL-2020 | reverse complement strand
AAAGGGTAAAATTTTTTCTTTTTCTTTTTTTTTTTTTTTTTTGTCGAACACAAGTTTTCGACATTTTCATACTTTAGTAAAAAATTCACGAGGGAACTATTATTATGAAAAGTCTTTGACTAATAAAATGCCGGTCTTTTACTCGATATCCCGATTGATTTCATTGTAAAGTTAATCTTGTAAGGCGGTGCTTGCAGGGATGATTACAGCTAAAACCCCAGTAGATCTTGTTCATAACAACGTTGAAGGTGGGTTCCGAATAAGAGCCCCAGCTCTGCGGAGACCTCGCGAAATTTAAATAGGAGAAAGCACCCAATTTGAGCGACCTCTGACGTCGCGCCATTAATCGAACAGTTTTCGCTAACGATTCTGAATGAAACACGTTTATTCAATTATATACTGAGAAAAATATGGGAGAAAAGAATTACGGTTTTTAACTGCACTTCAGATGTGTCTTTCAGTAAAAGTTACTGCTATTTTAAGGGCAAAGAAACTAGTTTTAATTGTTATATTTATCAATGAAACAGAAATTTTAAAAGGAAATAATTTTTGCAGAAATACAACTGAAACACAGTTAGAAACAGTAATTTTTTCATTCCTATTTTTCTCAGTGTAGAAATCTGAAACATAGTTAGAAATAGTATTCTTTTCTTTTCTATTTTTCTCAGTGTAAACATCTGAAGCACAGTTAGGTCCAGTAATATTTTCTTTGTCATATTTTTCTCAGTGCAGGCATTTCTTTAATTTCCAAGAAAAGTTTGTTTATCAACGTACGAACAATTTATTGTTCGCATATTTGAAATTTAATTAAGCATTCGATTAGTTTGTCTCGATTGTACATACGACCCCCCCACCAAGGACTCTTTTTACGCTGTTTCAGGGCATAACTAAATTATTGGGTTAAAAATTCAATTTGCACACTCTGCCGGAGTGCGTTATAACTATTAAGAAAGATAAAGAGATGCGCGGGTTACGTCACTTTGTAAAATGTAATATTAAATTAAATTGAATTCCATTTTAGCCAATGAATTTGTTTCATATGAATTCCCTTTGAATTTGTCTCACCGGCGTGCGCGATTCAATGTAAATCATCAAACGCGACAATTCTCAAAGTAAAAATTGCTTCCTCTTATGTTACGTTAAATTCCCTAACCTTCTTTCCATTTTATTTCCGAGTTCCTTTAAATTTAAGAGGTACAACATTCGGAGGAAAATTCGTAAAAATCTGAGAGATCGAGGCGGACACCAAAGCGTGTTCCAACAGTTGTAGTACTTTCGTAGCGACGTAGAAAGCATATAAAGAAGAAACCTCATACAATTATTTACTTTAATGAAATATCGATGAATAAGAAGGTGTACAGTTTTTGATTGATTAATTGGAAGCTTTGACCTAAATAATGTTAGTAAACAAATTGTCTCTTATTATCTTTAAACTTTTGCTAATTGTTAACCAAATTTTGCTAACATATTTGGTGGTTTAAACTAAAAAACTTTAGTTGGCTGAAAGGGAAACAAAATTTGGTAATTACACGCAAATATTTATCTGAAATTTTGATTTCTAAAACCAAAAAAATCTTTAAATTTTAATAACTTCTCTTCGCGAAACTTTTTTAGTTAGCGTAACAATTTAATACAAGTAAATTATAAAAATAAAAACTAGTTTCGCAATTAACTTTTTTCCATAATTCTGATAGCGCGGTTTATTTATAATTGCAAATTGTTTTCCTCAATATATTGTGCAGATAGTAATGGAAGTTTTATTGCACAGTGAAATTCAGATATTAATGGCCAATGACTTGGACCCTGATAATCGCTATCAATACGCTTCCGACAAAAAAATTCTAATTAACAATGCCCGGATAATGTCTGGAAATTGACCAACAATACGCATGCCATCTTATTCGATATGATAAACAAATATAAATGGCGGTAGTTAATTTAAATTCTTCCATCTGGCATTAATTAATAACGACTGATCATACCCTAAACATTGATTAATGTTATATTCATTTCTCTACGTAATATTTACTTTTAATAACACCCTAAAAAGTAGTTATCATATTTCAATGTTGAATTTTAATTGAGAATAAATTGAATAAAAACATATGAAATAAATTTCATTATATTTTTAATCAAGGAAGTTATTAAAATAATTTAATTAAAAGTTATTAAAATATTTTCATTTGAAATTAAATATAAAACTGTTTTTTTTTTTTTATATAGGATAATAATTATCTAAAGTAAAATCATTTGTTAAAAATTTACACTGTTAAAATATGAATATATTTCCCTAGTAAAAATGAAACATACGGACATATATGTTTGTTCTTAAATTGTATATGATCATATGTGGTTGATATATAATAATAATTGATTTTAATATAAGGATATATGGCCATATATAGATTAAGAAAAAACATATATGTCCAAAAACACCATATTTTGAATTTTGAATAATCCAATTTTATACGGATCATCCAGTGCGTACTTTTTGCAAAAAATACTTTCAACTTTTGAAGCTACTTGAAACAATTTTTGAATCCATAATAAACAAAAATACGAGGGAAAATAAATTCATCCGCGTCCGCGATATTTAATTAAACCCGACTTCCCTCGGTAAAAATTTACTTTTCCCATTCGAAAAGTACACGTTTTATTAATAAATATTAATGAAATGTAATAAAAATGTGTTGGTGTAGGTCACTTTGAAAACGTTCAAACGCCAGTTCGTCATTCGTGATTTGCCGTAGCGTATATTAAATCTCGTCCTTTTAATATACCCGCCATTTAATTTTGAATAATAAATTGCCGCGTAACTAAGAGATGGCTCGATATCGGGGATTTAGATTTTTGTCGAGTGTCAAAATGGGGGCTTTCAGGTTTCGCTGAGAAAAAAGGATTAATAGAAATTACTGACATTGCTAGTAATCTGGTCTTATATTGGAAAAAGTTGAAAATTTACTATACTAAGTTAATAAAAAGTGTCAGCTGTTTAAGATTAATTGCCAACAAACTGACTTGGATGTCTAATTTACGTTAAATAGAATTATTCTTACATTAAGAAATGTTACTACTATCAAATAGAAAATCTATTGAACGTAAGAAAGATTATGGTAGTGAAAAATGAAACGTTTTCAAAGCACAAAGTGTAAACAAACTTTGTTTTTGTTTTGTATTTACTTCCATTTTTATGCCCTTTGGATGTAAACAAATAATATTATTGTTTTTGTTTTGTATTTACTTCCATTTTTATGCCCTTTGGATGTAAAAAAATAATATTATTGTTTTTATTTCATTAATTCGAACTTCCAATGAATATATTTCTATTGTTCTTAAATAGACAGTTATTGCGAGTGCAGCTTACTAACAATGTCAGTTATTTTTAATAATCTCTTTCTCGCCGTGTAGTTTCATCGGGCTAATCTCATTGGCGCCGTTTGTTAACGCTATAACTAGTTAACTTGGATAATGACGTTCGCCAATTGTAGATCAATGGCTCGCGCGTTCCATAATACGGCATAATAATTATTGCCAGCGGAGGGGGATACTGGCCATTGAATGGCAGCCGCTATTCGGCGTCAATGAAACGAACGGCAAACAGTTGGTCCAATGGAAATATAGCCGAATGTTCAGCTATTTGATCTCGAGTAGAAGGAAGTGGCGAGAATTGAACGGATGAATTTTGAGAAAGGCGTTCGGACGTGTTGTCGAGGAGCTGGGGAGGGGGAGGGGGAAGCTTTGGTTTGGGTGTTAATGTTAAAACACTCGATGTAAATTTCGGCAATGGCGCACTTAAGGGCTTCAAATGAGGCATTTCAGATGAAACGAGCTACTAAACGGGCTCGTTAGCCCCCGATGAGAAATATGTATTTCATAGTGGCATAATTGAAAACATATACCTTTTCGAGTTAATGTTTTCCAAATTAATATGGAGAACTGAGGACTTTAAATTATTCCAGTAGTATAACAAAAGTTTAGTCAGACGTAAAAGATTGTATTGCAAATGTTAAACAATGGCACGATGCGGGCTTTTGTAAATATTTTCACGTAGCAACTTCCTCCAGTTGCCTTTGAATCCGTGAAGAATAAATCTGTAATAAGAAAGGAAATAAGATTTGTTTTTAAAAAGTATTTAATATTTTGTGTGCTGTTGGTTGGCGGGTATGAAAAAGTACTACGGTTGTCGAGACTTTTCGCAGCCACGTATGGACGACGAAATGAAAAAGTGAACTTGTACGTAAAACAAATTAATTGTATTATGAAGCTAAAGAACTAAACGTTCGTTTTTTTTTTAAATTGAGCATGTAAAAAGGCAATGTTTGTAAATATTTGTAAGGTAAAATTAATGGAACATAAACAATAATATTGTTTGTTTACATTTTGTTTTTTTCCTAATTTCATCTTTTTTATTATTATACTTTGTGAAAACAAATCTTTGAACATGTCTAGGATTTGAAGTGCAGACAATTCTTAATTTATACGCGAAACTTTCCGTAAGCAAATTAGGAATTGTTAGGAATGGCAACAGAAATTTCTTAATTTAGTTCGGAATTCATCAGTATGTTGTCTAATGAAGTATAATACATTTCAGTTTCTCTCGATCTAATTAACTTACAAAATGTATTAAAAAATCATATTGAAGAAATTATTACAATCTAAATTAATTACATTGAAGTATATTTTACTATCGAAAAGTTTTTGCTATAAATAAATGTTATTTGATATTAAATCAACGTTCGTGAAGAAATTTATTATAATAATAATATAATGTTATTAAAAAGTAAATTCACATTTTATTTTATTTTTTGTATAAATTTTCATTTTACGATATTCATTTTATAACGTTAAACAATATAATAAGAATTACATTAAAACCATATATGTACGCGAAGAACGTTTACTTATTATACAATATTTTATACTTGATATACATACACTTATTTGTAAAATGCTATACAAAATTTATATGTATAAATTTCAAATGGAACGTATTCAGACGTATGTACATTTTAATAATAGTAATCCAGCTTCGAAATAGATTAACGACGGAACGAAAACTCGTAATCGTGCTGAAACTTACTCCGACATAGATATATAATAGTTAACGTAACAGAAGGCATTTTGAATTGTCAGAGCTATTTTAACTTATGTTACTACATATTCGTAAATAAGAAATTTAAAACCGTCCAAGTTAGTACGTTTTTTTTTTGGAAAAAGTTAAAAGCAACTTTATTGAAGCAAAAAGTTGACGAGAAAGGAAAAAATTCGATTACTGTAAAAACAATAATAAAATATGTAGAGTCTTTTTTTTGCAATTTTTTAATTCTTGGATTTTGGAGTCTGTTCAGGCAAATAGTGAAACTTCCCTGATTAAAATGAGTCAGATATCGTCCATATATGTTTTAACAATTTCATGTAAGAAAATAAAAAAGTTATATATGAACCATGTATGTTTTCTTTTGATTCGCATATGGCTATATGTGGTAATACATGGTCGATATATAACCTTTACCATTTTATTACTCGACCTTGTTCTTATTTTATAAATTTTTACTTCAATAAGGGATTAAAAATTAATTTTTAATTTCTATTATAATGAGAGTTATATGTTTACTTTCGTTCATTATATATTCAAGTATATAAGTTGACTTAAAATTGTTTCTACAAAAAAAAAAAAAATTATTATCTAAAATTTCACGTGTGCATGATTCATCGGAAATGCGAAACAGTTTGAAGATAACTTTGTTTAGCCACTAAAATACATTTGTTGAGCGATTCACGGAATCGAAAGTCGTCTCCAATTTTATACACATTATTCGTTTACGGCAGTTTATGGCAGTATTTTCAAATATAAAACGATATCGGAGCGATACATAATTTTATGCTAAAAAGTATGTTACACTGTAATTAGTTTATTTAACTTTACTGTAACAAAAACGCATAAAAGTCCGAAGTAATAAAGCCGGAATAATTTCACCTCGCAAATGGAGCTTTAAGGCGGGTCGACAAAATAATATCATGGACTAATTTGTGTAAACTTGAAACAAAGACAATGCCATTTTAATTATTTACTGTTCTTTCTCAACGGTCGTTCGTTATTAAAAAAATAGTATAGTATTTACATATCGTGCATTTTCATAAAAATTGCGCTCATAATATTACAACTTATTATTTTAATGAGTAAAACGTTTAAAATTCGCATTGAACAATATTGAGCACGCAAAAAAACAATGTTTGTAAATATTTGGAAGGTCAGGTTAATGAAATAAAAACAATAATATTGTTTGTTTACATCCAAAGGACATAAAAATGGATGTAAATACAAAACAAAAACAAAGTTTTTCATGGAAAATTTATTTTATCCTGGGTTTCACATTAAGTCTCGAGTATTTGTGATCCTTTGTCAATGAACCGCCATAGAATAGTTGCAATAATTACAATCTTTTACATATAAGTATAATTAAAGCATATTAAAATCCAATACCCGCGCAGTATTGCTAAAAAGCCCGTTCAGCAAAAAAATCCAACTCGAATTCCGCATCGACAAACCACAAAATTAGTCATTTTATTCCGCGCCAGCGTTCTGCTGATTATGCTTAACAACGTCGGCCGTTATTGGAACCCAATGCTGGTATTATACGCAGAAAAATTAATAAGTCAATTTTCCTATAATAAATTGAAATTGAATCCCGAAAATACGAACATAATTATGATAAAATATATAAGAAATATTATAATAAAGTAATTATTCCAATATATCTTCATGAATTCCCAATAAATTTATAGGAATAAATAATACATAGAGCTGCATGCAAGGAAAATTGTAAACAAAGGCTGACTACACTTTTGGTTATACTACTAGAAAACTTTGAGAGTACACCGTGAATGAAGCTAATTTTGAGTAAGTTAATACTTTTGGTGAACTGATTTTATGAAGCCAATTTATTAATTAGATGTCAGGGAATATAATACAATTAGTTTCATCCGAATCAATTATTGGAAACCTTTTCGTTTTTCATGAAATATGCATTTCCTTTCGCGAACGACACCCGTTAAGACGAAATATGACTAATTTAGTAATATTAGAGCAAAGATTTTATGAATCTAATTTATTGATTCGGACGAAACCAATTGTATTATGTTTCTTAATGTCTAGTTAATAAATTATTTTCATAAAGTCTTTTAATCGAAAGTATTACGTTGTCGAAAGTTACTTCATTCACAGCTTGTCCTTAAATTTTTCTAGTAGTGTATCAAAAGTTTAGTCAGACGTTGAATATAATTTCCGTTTTAAAAGACGTTTTGTTTATCAGCTCGATGTTGTCATTCATTCACCTATTTGAAAGCGTTGTGCCAGTATGTTTCAGCCTATATCTGAAATCAGTTGGCAGTTTATACTAACTTGGGCCATTAATTTTTTAAACTACTTATATATTAATTCTTTAAGAAACATTCATTTTTCCAATTTCTAAACGATCAGAAGAATTCATTGCAATCATTAATATTAATTGGTTATGTTTGAAGGTTTTATATAAATAATTATACTAATATTAACTTCCATCATTTACGTTATTTACGTCAGTTTTGCATTTGTTCTACATTTTTCACATTATTTCAAGCAAATTGAAAAATTATGAAAGGTATTTTTATTTGAAAAAGAAAAAATAAAGTGGTGATTATAAAATTTAAGAATCAATAATATTGCAACATGTGGAATTCGTATGAAAGATTAAAAAAAAAAAAAAAAAAAAGAACAGTATATGCATTTGATATCGAATGAAAAACGAAATTTCCGTTACGGCTTAATCGATTCGATGAGGACTCGGGATTGGTCAGATATAGATTATGTGGATATTCAATAAGGAATTTACGTTGAGAACAAAATTTACTTAAAATAGAAACTGATATAGACGTACTTCGGATTAAGAAATTGATATCGTTTCTAAACAAAGTCAATAAAAATTCCTTTTGAACTTTGATATACATACACAGGTACTTTGAAAAAAAAAAGAATAGCAATATTAACTATGTGAATATTTAGTTAAACTACTTTAGTTTTTTAGTGAAAAAAATTATTATAAATATAATTAGTTAAAGAAAACTGTATTGTGGTTAATTCAACCAGAATCTTACTTATCACAAAAATTAACATGTAGTTATTAGCCAATCGAATGTCTCTCCTAAGTAACAGAAATCTTCAGTTAACGATGATTATAATAATTATTTTAAATACTAAAATGTTTCAAACAGTCCAGTACTTTTGCTACCACAACTACTACTGACTCAGGGTAATTCTATCTGCATAAATATACTTAATCTCAATTGCCAGAGCTTTAATAAATTAGATAACGTCTGCTTGTATTTCCACTATGGATTAATGTTTCAACAGTTGTTACAGAATTTATGGATTTTAAAACGTAACATTTTTCCCAGATTACTTCATCTTTCTGGTGTACATAATTATCCGCAGTTTTAATAGAAATGGAATTATAATAATGTAAATAATTTGGAAATCTCGAGTACTTAACTGGAATTATATTGTTTTTAATTGTAACATTAATAATCGCAATAATTTTACATGAATGTTTTAAATTGATAATTAATACATTTGATTAACTATAATGTATAATTCTGTATATATATGTATATTGCAAGAATAATTGAAATTATTTTAAATCAAATAAATTGTAACGAAGGGAAATTATTACAGATTGTTCAATAAATCTAATTGAAAGTAATTTTGTAAAAAGCAGGTAACAGTTGGAATTAGTTTTATTATTTTATGGAGAACATTTTAAAAGTATATTTTAGTATTCAATGCTTATATTGAATGAAAATAATTCATGCACTCAGATAAATTTGGGGAGAAATTCATTATTTTATTTGCCTACAATTTACAATATTAAGTTAGAAAAATTTCATCGTTAGCATTTATATATATATGTTCAGAAACAATGTTCAAATATTATAAATAATTGTTAGTTTTCATAAATATTAAAGTATGTAAAATTTAAAATTGATGTTTGGAAATATTATAGGAATTTAAGTAAATTTACTAATAAAAGCTAGAAATTTGTTTTAAAGGTTTTGTAATTTTTTTCAATTTATTTTTCTCCGTGTAGCTTTTTTGTTTAATAGACATTTGAAATGACATTCGTCAATCACTTTCTTTCATCACAAGTTGTTTGTGGCAATACCCATTTTTTTTGGCAACAAACGCGATCTTTGATTTGGCAAACATTTTTTTTTCAAGATCTTACCGAAGTTGAATTGTAATAATAGCTTTGAAAAAATTTCCCGACAAATTCGAGCTTTTTGACGTGGACCAATAAATTGAGAAAAAGTTGTTACATCGCGCGAAAAAGATGCTATTGTGTGTTCTTGCGTGTACAGTCGTGTGCGTGAAAACTGTTCGACTTCGCACAATCGCCGCGGAAGACAATTTTTCATCCACTATGAAGTTTCAAAATAATCTTCGAGTTAGAAACAAAACTTGAATTAAAGGTACACGTGACATTACTTGGGGATTGCTATGTACGTTACGGGACTGGAACTTTACGTTAAAGAGAATTTTATTGCTCGATTTCAGCATCCGAATAAAAACAAAAAAAATGCGAATTAAACTGGAAATATAGTTATCAAGATTCTTAATCGCGTTGGAACGGGGGTGTTTGTGAAGAAGCAACAACCGAAAGATCATGATTTAGCAAAAAAAACCTAAATTGGATTATCGGAAAATCTATGGCGTAGAAGAGCACGTATATTCTCAAAGGAAGAAAAGTTAAATTTAAAAGTAAAAAAAAATAGAAAAAAATAGCAAAAAAAAAGAAAAAGAAACGATCAATAATTCTACTGCAAAAGTGTAAGCGATGAGCAGTCGAATTAATAACACTAAAAAAAAATAAATCAAATCACACAGAGCAACAAAGCGCGCGAGCTTTAATATTATTAAAAGAGTCGGGACAATTTTTTTTTCGTTGTTTTAATTCAAGTTATTCGCTTTTTATTCAATCCAACAAAAATCGCAGATCAAAAGATCAACGTTTCTTTAATTGTAATTTAAATCAAAGCTTGTGAAATGTATTCCGGTATAATAATAATAATAAATTGTATAATACAAAATTATACAACTTTTATGGTACTGAAAATTTTCCAAAAAAAAAACAAAATATAATCAAACCTTGTTTTAGTCTTGTGTTTACATCCATTTTTATGTCTTTTGGATATAAATACGGATTATTATTGTTTCTATTTCATTAGCTCGATCTTCCAAATATTTACAAACATTCCTTTTTTATGTGCTCAATTTGAAAAACATTTCGTTTTCAGTTGCATGTTTTATATACCTATAAATTAGTTTATATAGCAATTTTTAACTACTTTAGTACAAATTTATTTTATTTCCACAAGGACATATATATTAAATTAAAAAAATGAATATTTAAACGTTACATAAACTGTAGGGCTGATTCGACCATACACTTATCTTATAAGGACGGAACATAACCTCATTATATCAACGAAAACTACTTCTATTTCATTGTGTTGAGGATTAGATAAATTTGTATGGCTGATTCAGCCATATAATAAATATAATTCAATGAATTCGCTAAGTTAGTTTTCATAAAATTGACTGATATAAATTTTATTGGCTAGGATAATTATAATTTCTATTTATGTCAATAATAACCAAATAATATATCTAATTTAAACAGAAGTTCAGTAGTGCACTTTATATTCTTTTTTTCATGGATATGTGGATTATGATTTCAAAGATAACGCGATAATAAATACATCAAGCTGAAAAAAGTAATTTATGATACTTCTTCTTTTTATGTAATTCCTAACGGAATTATAGTAAAACCACAGTATTTCGATTGCGTTCAAATTATCGTTCAAATTAAAAGCATGGCAAACAAATTACAACCGCATATTAAAAAATTGGTAAAAAAATTATTTGTTTGCAGCAGAAAAGTAGGGCAAAAATGAAACACAAATTATTTGAGCTTTTTAAATGAGCCTTTTTAATTTGATTCCTTTTTTCGGCCCTGTTTTGTTTTTCAGTGTACAAAGTAATTTACACAAGTATCGATTGATAATTTTGTTTGTTAAAATAATTATCAAATTTTGACTTAAAGCCACAAATAAATGAATACTTTTTCTTATCAAAATCTCGTAAACCGACCATTCTTTAATACTCGTAACCTAGAGTATAATATTCCTCTAGATGTTAATGGCACGAAATACTACTTTTAAAATAAATTAATATGAAAGTAATACTTTATTCGTGTAAATCTTGCAAAGTTGTATGTAATCGCGAGTAATTTTCCGCCTTTTGTTCGTTTTATCTTAAGTCCATTATAATTAAAACAAGTTTTTGCCTACTTTTTTTTTTTGCCCCAGGTTCCCTTTTGTAACGGTAATAAAAAAGCATAACGTATTATTTTGAGGTAATGGTCGTGCGCTAAAAATGGTCGTTTTGAGAAAATAAAAATAAATTTTGTCAGTTAAGTGCTATATCTTTTAAAGTTTTACGGTCGAAGCAACGAAGGCTGCACAAACATTAGACATGTT
>JABFPN010006454.1:0-11578 GCA_022817305.1 Leptoteleia sp. ZL-2020 | reverse complement strand
ATGCTTTTCATAAATATTTATATGGATATGAAACGTACATTGAGAAAAATATACTCAGAATATAAACGATTATTGTAAGACACGGAGAGAAAAAAATATTCAAAATTAAAACCACAAATTTTAATAAACTGAATTCTAATTTTTGACAAACACTTTATTTTATATTTTGTCCGTTAGATGTCGCTATTCATCAGTGTCACTAATATATTGCCTATGTCGTTCATACACCAATTTAATACATAATACATAATACAAAAATTTAATAAACAGGTAGTTAAATTGTGCGAAACTACATACAGTCACTACTTTTAATAAACTAATTTAACAAATTTTGTTCGAGTAAACTTTTTATTAAAAATTAATATTTTTTTCTCTCCGTGTATACTTTTTCTTAGTAGATGTTTGTAATCTGAATGCATAAGGCAGTGATTCTAAAAAGTACTATCACTGATTAGTAGATTGGATAACTAAAATGAAATTTAATAAGTATACCCATATTATTTATACATATAAAGTTCATTTGTCCGACGTCGAGAAATGAACTCAAATTACAATCGTATTTTGTAGAATGATGACAACTTAACCACTACGCTACGATTAATTTTTATTTACCTACTCTTCTTTAGGTATTTAAAATTTAATTATACTTTGGAGAATGTGAAATTATTGTTGTCAATGATTATAAGCGTCAACGTAAAAAGAATGTCTCACAATATTAGAACAAAACACGAGCAGTGCCTTATGCATTCGGTTTACTAACACAAATCGTACTTTACTCCATCATATTTTTCTCAGTGCATATTTCCTTTTATGATTTGTGTAATATATATGCTATATATATGGGGCATATGACAAACATATATACATTTTTATCTGGATTAGTTACTTCTATTTGCGTTTTACTTATATATAATTTGTATATAAATTCATTAAGAAATTTTAGATAAAAATGTCGTTCTCGAGGAACAAATCACTTTACCACTGAATATATGTGAAGTAAGACCTATACTTCCAAGCTGTGACGTAGACCTGCAATAAAGAGCGCTACAGATGACTGCGAGGTAACGTGTTCCATTCCCGAGTGACATTTTTTTTATATATGATATATATAAGATTTGCACCACATAGATGTCTTATGTATGTGATATATGTTATACCATGTAAAAATCAACATATATGTTACATATATGGCTACATATATATGGCATATATAAACTTTTACACGAGATATATATTAGTTATACATATGATACATATATGAGTTACATGTTTGTTACATATATGGCCACATATATGTTACATATATGGCAACATATATGTTACATATATGGGGAATATATGAGACAACATATGACAAACACATATGTCGCATATATAAACTTTCACATTGGATATACATGAGTTATATTACAAAATATACTAACAACTATATTTGCAAATAATATTTATATACATTTACTAACGATACATGTTTACTATATATACTAACAAATATCTCTCCGTGCAGAAATTTTAATCAACACGGCAATATTGTAGGCACCCTACAGGACGTCTTTCCAACGGCAGACGGTAATATCTATATTTGAATATATACTTTTTTGCTCGGTACAGTAAATTTTGCGATAAAACTGAAACACCGACTATATTTATCAGTGACATCACGAAAGCGTGTTAAAGATTTTGAGAAATAGTTCAGTGCGTTTCCTCGTGCGTACGTCGACAACACGTTTACGGTTTGACGACAGATAGTAAGGATCCGAAACCGGCATCAAGCATGAGCAACATCGCTCGTATCCGACAGTCTGCGAGTAACGTGCGCCGCGCTCGCTTCGTTGTTTCCATTTTAGAACTCTCTCACCATTATAGGACATGTAAACGCGCGAGATAAACAGAACGTTGTCGCGTGCCGTTGAATGTTCATATCGATGTTACAACTGTGCGCATATTGTGCACGAAAAAAAATTTAACAGTCCAACCGGCCACTTTTGCGAAATTAAACGAGAAAAGAAAAAGGAAAGCGTCACTTATGCGCAATTTATTTATAGAATCTTAACTCTTTTTTTTTTCTCTCTTTTTTTTTACATTTTCACGCAAATTTGGAGCACAATTTCGAAGATACTTTGCGAGCCATTCAATCGTTGAATTTCTTTTATTTTAATAACTATAAACGATCATGAAATCACTTCGTCAGTTCAGTCGCACTGCAATTATTTAAGTAGGATTTCATAAAATTTCTTGTTTGCGAACAAAACTTGATCTTTCGAATTTGCTTTGGCTTAAACCACCGTGTTACTGTATACTGTAGAAGGTAAGTTGAACATTGCCAATTTGTCTTGCACAATATTTAAACAATTCAATTAACTCAACGATTATGTGCTTTTAAAATGAATGAAACATAAATTTTGGTTATAACAAATGTAATTGCAGTAATTGGGTTGTATGCATTTAGTATTTTATTTATAGTTATGAAATTTAATATCAAAATTTTGTTATTGTGATATTAATTTGATGTTCATTATTATTAATATTATTATTATTTGCAAATGGACGTTAACATGTGTCACACGTTTAGATACTTTTTTAATATTATGTTATAAATTGTACATTCGAAATTTTATATGATTTAATATGACATAAATTAGATATAATATGACATATAATTAGATATAATAATAATATCTATATGTTATAAGAATATATAATATCTTACAATATGAAAATAATAACAGCTCTATTAAAAATGATACATATATGGTTCATATATGTTTTAACAATTTCATTTAAGAAAATAAAAAATTCACATACTGCCATATATAGACATATGTGGTTGATACATGGTAATAATTGATTTCAATATAAGGACACTATTGTAACCATATATGATTAGAATATTATATCAATTATATTCATACATGCACCATGTATGACCATGTGTTCATATATGGTACACATATGATTTTTTTATTTTCTTATATGAAATTGTTAAAATATATTATAATATAAAACAAAATATTTATTGTACATATTAATATAAAAAACAATAAGAAAAATTTAGTAAAATAAACAAAAGTATAGTAGTACCCTAATACAAATTTTACAACTTTTGTTTACAATCATAGGAATAGTTATGAGGCAACAATCTATCCTACCAATGCTACAAAGTATGGTAATAATTTTTGCAAAATTATATCATCTGCATTGTTTTATTTATGACAATGCATTTTTATCATATATTTATTGTTATCTAAATTTTAAAGAAAAATGCATTTTGGTACTACTTTTTTCCATAAACGAATAGTGTTTAGATTTTAGTAGAAAAATTTTGTTGCTTTAAATTAAAATAATTAAAATAATAAATAGCGTCAATTAAGAATAAAGTTGAACCAAAAATAAATTATCCGAATAATATTTCAATTGTAAAGGTATGTTTTAAAGAAAGTATCTGCATTTAAAACGTAAAAAAAAAATATTTACTTCTTTCAACTGTCTTATTAATAAATTTGACCAGAGAATTCACATAACTATAGCAGTACATAACTAAGGGATTCCTTCTGCTCAAAACGCGTCATAAATATGTTCTTCAGTCAAGTTAAATAAGTACGTTGCATAGACTTTGCGAATTATGCTAAACTTTTGCGCAAAAAATATTTAATTTTGCTGGTTAATAGAACTTTTCAATGTAAAATAGTTTAGAAGATTCTTTTTCTTTCTTATTTTGTAAATATTTTTTTAAACAATATATAATTATAATACCAAGTACTTTTGTACTTAATATTTAACTAAATTTTTTAATTTTAAACAATTTTATGATATAAATAAATAAAAAGAACATATTTTTATTCATTTTTATTAATAAAATACTCAATTTTTTGGTTGTCTATTTCAAGAATTAATTCACAGACATACCACACATATGTTAACATATATGGGACATTTATGCGGCGCAAATCAACATATATGTTGAATTTTTACCTGGGTTATAAGTGTTGTTTAATATTAACCTTTTATATATTTCAATTAAACAGATTTTTCTTATTATTTCTGGTTGCTTCCAACACATTATTTCTTTAAAGTGTAAACATTTCTTTTCAAAATGACAAAAGTTCAACATAACAAACTACGATTGATTTCATTGAAATTAACATACGTTACTACTATTAATTTTTGCATCGACAATAAAAACTTGATCAAATCAACTTTACAACTTTGCATTATAACAACAATAAAAAAAATAACTGCAATGCGGGATTATTTTAGTTTAATATCAGAGATAAAAAGCTCTCTCCGCGACGTTTGCTGCGAGGGAAGTATAACGTAAAGTTATTGACAAATGTGCGGAATAAATACGGGAATTTTTATACGCGCGTTATTTGTAGTATAATTTTGAATTATGCCAGCGAAATGAAACGACGCCGGGCGTTTCGATATAACTCTATTTTTTGCATGGCGGTATCTTTTGATGAGCGCCAAATCGTCAAGGAATCGTCGGATTACATTTCCTCTCGACGATTTTTATAGAGTGCTTCAACGAGAGACACCCTCTAATTTTTTACGTCCGGTTGAACTTTCAAACTTATAAATCACTTGACTTTACGACGGCCGTAAAACTCGTGTGACAGAAAATCATATCAAGACGAACGCATGGTTATGTCAATATCAAGATGTCAGGTAATGCGAAAAAATTCTTGTACACTCTAATAGCGGGCGATACCACGGAGATATCGCAATTGCACGAAGACATCAGTGCGATATCTTATTTGGATACGTTTTAGTGACGTTTTAACATCCCGAAGACGTTCGAAAGGTAATCTAAACATGGGATATTTCATTGTTTCTGGAATATCTGTGCTTTTGTGGTATTGTACAATGAGAGAAATATTATGGAAATGTTCCAATAATTTATAATAAACGAACCATACCGAACAAATTTTTTTTTTTTTTTTTTTTTTTTTTTTTTTTTCAAAATTTGGATTAATTTTTACTATAGTTGTAATAGAGAAGAATTTAAAATTGAACAGAACAAAATAAACAATTGAAGAAATTTTTTAATTTTCAATTGTTCTTTATAATAACTATGGTAAAAATTAATCTAAACTTTGAAAAAAAAAATGAAAAACTGCTCGATATGGTTCGTTTACTATGAATTATTGGAAATTTTCAATAATATTTCTTTCAGTCTAGAAATATTCTACAATGATATCCTGTCAATCAGTATTATTTCAAAATTGATAAATAGTAAAGAATTGTAATAATCCAATTGATTGGCCCAGGTAAAAATATATATATGTCGCAAATATACTCCATATATACCGCATATATGTGACATACCCTAGTAAAAATGAAACAATTTTTTCTTAATTCATATATGGTAATAATTGAAATTAATACAAGGAAATTATTAAAACTATATACGGTTAGAACATTATATCAATTATTGCCATATATCGACCACGTATAGCCATATATGGACATGTATAGAATAAGAAAAACTTCATATAATTTCATATAAGAAACTACAAACTTCATATCTGGACATCAATCAAGCAAATGATTCTTGTCAAACATATTAATGATTATTTATCGTTCACATTATAACATAATTATTTTCGATATCTTGATCGCGAGCAGATAACTAATTGAACGCGTAACTTTGATTGTTTCTGATTAAAATTTTCGGTTATTAGTGCTCGCTGTAACCGGAGTTCATTTTTTGCGTGAATTACCGTTTTCCATATCGATCTTACACGTATCAGCGACGGGGGCGAGCTTAATTAAAGGCGCGGGACAAAATTTCAAGGAAGGAAACACGGATTTAAGAATGCCGGATCGACTCAAAATTTTTTCTCATTACTTTTATATTCCTTTTTTAAACTAGATACATTATCGGTATCAGTGTAATCAAAAGTATCTCATGAATATATAGTTTATTCGTGTTTCTTGCGGTTAGATAAACTTCCGTTTCGATGAAAGGTTCATGAAAATGATGATCTTAATATTTTATGAAGAAGAATATTAAGATTATTTCACAATATGATATATAATAAATAGGCCTGTCAGTTATCGAGTTTGAATATGTTCAAACATTAATGTTTACTGTTTGAACGTGTTCAAACATGTTCAAACTGTTCGAACAGTTCAGATGTGCCCCATATATGATGCATATCTGTTCTATATATGCTCCATATATGATGCATATCTGTTCTATATATGCTCCATATATGATCCATATCTGTTCTACATATGCTCCATATATGATCCATATCTGTTCTATATTTGTTTCATATATTATCCATATATGTTCTATATATGCTCCATATATGATCCATATCTGTTCTATATATGCTCCATATATGATCCATATCTGTTCTACATATGCTCCATATATGATCCATATCTGTTCTATATTTGCTTCATATCTTATCCATATCTGTTCTATATTTGCTTCATATCTTATCCATATCTGTTCTATATATGCTCCATATATGATCCATATCTGTTCTATATATGCTCCATATATTATCCATATCTCTTTCATATATGCGCTAGGGTTTTCCACATATGCCCAATACTGTTCCATACACATTTCATATATGGTTTATACACGTTCCATATATGGTTTATACACGTTCCATATATGGTCCGTACGCGTTCCATATATGGTCCTTACGCGTTCCATATATGTTCCATGTATGGTCTATATCAGTTCCATGACTGTTCCACCTGAACATTTCGAACAGTTCGAACAATTCGATTACCTCTTAATATGTCTCACACTCAATGTCATATTTATTTATTACACCACACATATAATTTATATAATAATAAACGTATTACATATGTTTCAGATGACAACATGAATATCATGGATTGAGCACTTCACAAATTAATTTTTAACTTAAATTTTTCAAGATTAAAAACTTCATTGGCAAAATGAAGTTTCCTTCAATTATTACATATTCGTGTTAAATGTTAAATAAATTCTCAACGACATTGGCGTTGTTAAATATAAAATGCTGAAAATGAGTCAAAAGCATTAAAGAATGCCGAAGCAGATTTCATACATTTAAGTATTTTGAGCTTAATACTTTTTATTTAAGCGTAATATAAAGGTGTTATATATTTATAAAAGCGGAGCAGTTTTGAAATGGGTAGAAAAAGGAGTAAATCACTCTTTGTCAGCAATGAAAATGTGCCTACCACGGATAGCGTGCAACTAAGAGAAAAAAGTAAGAGTAATAACTGTGGACGTAAATTGAATTAAATATTAAATTTTTAAAGAGCTTAAACAAGAAGCATTGATACGTTAAAATCCAAATTTACATTTGTTATAAATTTAAGAATACAAACTAGATTGATTTGTTTTCAAAACACAAAACGTAAACAAACTTATTTACTTTTCATTTTTCATTACATTTTTAGTCCCTTCGGATATCAATAAACAATATTATTGTCTTTACTTCATTCATATGACCTTCTAATTAGATGGATAAATACTATATTGACATTTTCTGCAATGTAATATTTTCGGTTGAAATATCCTTTATATTTTTTATATTGAGAAAAAAGTAATAGTATAATTTATAATATTCTATATTAATTTAGGAATATCTAAACTTTTATCGTTAAAAACAGTAATATTGATAATTATAAGAGCAAAAAAATAAAAGGTGGCATCTTTTTTCCCAGTGCAAGTACCATCAATAATACCCCAACTTACAGTTCACAGTTAAATTCAATAATTATCAATACAATCTAATTCTGCTTATAAAGTTAACCTAATTATTGATAACATTTTATTGATAAAATTAACGAATGTATTGGTAAATATCCTTTTCAGACGAGGAGCATTACAAACTTTTTAGCAAATCGTTACAAGACACGTCCGAGAGAACTTTGGACAAGTGCGATGCCTGCGGTCAAGTGCATTATTTTCACAACGTTAACGAGCCTGTTAATGAGAACGCAACCGATAATTTATTGAACATCACCCACGAAATCCCAGTGGCGTCTCTGCTTTACCGCAGCAGATCCTTGCCCCAGTTATCATTTCACGATAGTGGCATGGGCAGTGGAAATGAGCAAACTCATGGAAGACCGACCTCGCGATTAGCGTCCGACTTGAGACAGTTGCTCACGCTCAAGCAGCATTATTATCCCGAAGGCGGCTGGGGTTGGATCATCGTTATCGTAGGAGTAATAGTACAAGTTTTAGCGCACGGACTGCACGGGGCAGTTGGCATTCTATTGCAACAAATTAACAAGAAGTTTGGATCGCAAATATACTTTCAAACAGGTTGGTCGTAACGATATTAGTTGGTATTACTATACTGAGATAAAACAGAAGAGACTAACTGTTATGTTTATGAATAAAACAGAAAATTTTCCTTTTAAAAAATGGTACTTTTCTGTAATACAGATATACATCTGAAACATAATTAAAAACTATGTATTTGTGTTATATACACATGTCTAAGGCATATATGCGACACATATGAGGGTAAATATATAATGTATGTAACATATATGGCAAACGTATGTACCATTTATGGAACATATATGTCCTATATATATGATCAAATATATGTAAATGTATATACGACATATACATGACATACGAGGCCATATATATAACATCTAGATGATATATGATGTAATATAACATACATGGCAAACATATATGTACGATGCACGTATCATGTATGTTTGCCATATATATCGTATATATGACCAAATATATGTCGCATATATAAATTTTTACATGGGTATAAAAGATATTTAATGTGATTAGTGGACGCTTCTTCCACTCTCGCACCTCCAACGACATTTTTTCCATGTTTATCCAAAAATATTAAACAGAAATAATAACATTACAAATAAAATTCCACAATCTGCATTTTCTCTACGTTATTAAAACGAATAGTTGCATTTTATAATATTAACAGTGCTATAATTTAGTATACATCCTCTCTCGGTTTAGTATTGAAAAAAATAATGTCCAATGATTCTGACTGATAATGCAGAAAAGTCGTATTACTCTCCAAATACAATGAAATGTGAAAAAGAAAAGCCATGCGATGCGTCGTGCATTCGCTTTACTAAAACAAATCGTATTTTGTTTTATTACATTTTTCTCAGTGTCATAGAGACTTCTGACTGAAGGATTGCAGAATCATCCGCAATGATCTTGAAGAGCGATCAATAAAAGAATATGCTGAGGTGATGGTCTCTACGAACCATATATGGAGAAAACGAAGAATCCAACGACGTTCTGAAATATTTAAAATTTGTGACTCGCGGTATTTTAATGTTATTGTTAAGTGAACGGGAAAACTCGAGACAACATTAACAGAGTGGGAAAAAATGTCATGGAAAAAGCGTACCCCGACCAATAATATAAATTATATCAATATATATATGTATATATATATGTATATATGATAAAAAAGTATACAAATATTAATATGCTCTAAATGTTCACTCTTAATTGAGATAATTTTAATAAGTTTTCAACCAAGCAAAATGTGGCAAATTTTCATTCTCAATATTGTAATCTTTCCTCGGAACTCATAAATTTTCCTTCAATATAATTAAAAAATTCTAACGGATGTACGAATTTGCAATTGATCTGGCGGTAGTACAATTAAAATTAAAGCAAAATTATCTGCATATTTTTATCTTCGTATAACGGAATATAATTTAATTTTATGCATAAAAATTGACTTCAACGAAAAACCATTTAAGCAAACTTACGCTTGGTAAGGTATCTGGGGCATGTAAATGTTCGGTAGAAGGTAAGCTTTCATAAACGTTTTTGCAGAAATATACATCCCGAGGGCAAAATACAGCTTAGATAGAAAGAATACGGAATGTCCAATATAAAGTTGATATAACCAGAAACTATATTTCTTTTTAGCATATGTTGTTGTTTCATTGTCAGTATTTCGTTTCGTTATAAGAATAGTTTTTTGTTAAATTTTCGTCGTCTAATTTAATATTAATTTCTCGCATCTGATATGGTTTTACGTTTAAATGAATGCTTGTATTAAAAATTGTCTTTAAATATTATATATAAAAAGTAAACAGAAAATTAAAAGGGAATAGTTATTGTAACTATAAAAATTAAACGATTAATTGCTGTAAAATGTAATAGATAAAAATAGGGACTGAAAAATGAAGAACGTTTTCTAAATACAAAATGTAAGCTTTGTTTTTGTTTTGTGTTTACATTCATTTTTATGTCCTTTGGATGTAAACAAACAATATTATTGTTTTTGTTCCTTTAGTTTGGCCTTACAAGTATTTGCCAACATTACTTTTGTATATAGACAATATTAAAGACGTTTCGTTCTTGAGTTTCATTAAATAAAATTAAGTAGACGAGCAACTCGAATGGCTGAAGCCCCCAATTTTTGACCCTCAGAGAGCACACGTTATAATAATTGCATTGAGCGCATATGGAGTGTGACACAGCCCATATTCTTCAAAACGTTTATTGTATTTCTGTTTTCAAATACTTTATCCCCAAAAACTGTTCTATTACGTCAATTTATTTATTTAGAAGTAAGAAAAGTTGTAAATTAATATTCAATATTTAACATTGTTAAACAAAATTGTTTAAAGAAATCACGTTTTCTCGAGTAAAAATAAATATGATGAAAACGTGATCAAAGATGACGTAAAAAATGATCACTCGAAGATCACAAAATGAGACTATATATGATCAAAAATTGATCATGCTTAAATTACATAATGGTCACATGGTAATCCAAGTATGGTCAATATTTGATCATATATATAGTATCACTAATGATCATTTTATTATGTCGAAATTGATCATGTTTTAATTATGTTAGTTTTACTAAATTTTACAAGTTTTATAATTTGCAATATTTTAAAGTATTAAAGCTTCGCATACATCGTGTAAAAATATATATCAGTGTCCCGAAGGGCCACCAATTTCTTTTATACTTAAAGTGAATAAATGAGTTTATTTTGAGATATCAAAATAAAAAGTTTGAAATTTGAAATTGTAAAAATAATGCACGAAAAGTATAGTTTCTCATGTTTAGTGGAAGAAAAGTAACCGATTATAGGCCAGATCAATAATGAAATATTATTTTATATTTCAATTTATGACGATTATGGTTGATACATGGTAATAATTGATTTCAATATATGGAACTTATTGCAACCATATATGGTTAGAATATTATATATGTATCCATACAATGAGAGAAATACAGTACAAACATGTTCTGTTTAAAAGAAACAATTTAGTGTTTTTGACAGTAATATATTTGTATATATGTATACAGCTAGTAAGACAGCTGTTTTACAATTTTTGTTTCTCCAAACCAGTACAAACTTTTACAGTTCTCCAACAGTAATTTATAAGCTTTAGCTGATGTACAACTCAATTCCTTTTTAAAACAGTAAAATTTTCATATCAAATTCTCTCAGTGTATGAAAGTAAATAAATACGGATTATAAAATGTGGTATTTATTGTAGAATTTACTCGCGGTATTTTTAAAATAATAAATAAGGAAAATAAATAATGAAAGGGAATAAAATAAAAAT
>JABFPN010006453.1:0-11579 GCA_022817305.1 Leptoteleia sp. ZL-2020 | reverse complement strand
ACTGGAAATAAAAAAAAAAAAAAAAAAAAAAAAAAAAGAATAAAACTACTTCTGTTAGAAATTTATCGATCAACTAAAGTATTAGTGTTTATTAAGTAGAAAAAAAGTAATTATTGAAATAATAAAAGAACAACCATTTTTTTTGTTTCATTTGCTTCACGTTTTAAGTGTTTAACAAAATTTGCTTATTTTAATTAAAAAAAAGTTACATTCCAATATTACAATATTACAATATTTAAATATGGAAAATATAAACAAAAATAGTTTTGTTAGTTTCGTTATCGATTCCATTAATAATTTAACAATTTAAATTTTAAATATAATATTACATACACTCTTAACTGTCTCAAAAGCATAGCCGTTTGATATAATCGTTAGATAATACGACAAGGAACGTAAAAGTATTAAACAATGTGGCACCATACCAGCAACTATATATTATGTTTAATTATGTTTAACGGAAAGATGCATTGCGTGGCTTCCATACTAATTAAGATCATACGACAGTACTCCAAATTAACCTTACCATTTCATTCAGACATTTCATACAAGTCCGCACCTAGCTTTGGAGACTTTGACACGTTTTTAAGTGTCTTTATACTTTTATTTAATAAATTCATGGCATTGCGCGTTCACCGTGACGAATATAGTCGCTTATCACGCTCGTAAATTTCACAGTAAGATAGGCGTTACAGTGTCCATTCATTTACACATCTATAATCATGCGGTGTCTAAACATCATGATTTAACAGTATTACGTACTCGTTATCAATAATTCATTAAGAAATTAACTTCAATTTTCAATTAACGCATCGTTATATATTTATTACTTATTTCATATTTCATTTTATTTCATATAGTTGGCAAGAGTTGACTGTCGGAAAGGTTGGGTTGAGAATCATTCTTATCGCGATAGGGGCGTATAAAATTGTTATATATCGATAATATCGAGCAAAGACAACGCCACGTAAAATTTCATTTTAAATTTCTTCCGTTAGTCTAACGGGATAAAACTGACGCGTAATAATAGTGACGTATAATAAAACATAAATCTTAGGTGGAAATTGCTGACAAACGATCCAAGCTTGGGCCAGTACTGGCGGCCAATATACGACACAATGTTTCCGAAGTGAAGCGATTCCGCAACTTTGGTACACGGAGAGAAAAGATTAATAAAATTTACTGACATTCTTAGTCAACTGGTTATATATTGGCAAAACTTGAAAAATTACTATCTTAAGTTAGTAAAACGTATCAATTTGTTGAAAATGATTCTTAGAAAGCTGACACTTTTTACTACACTGAGAGAAATAGATAGTTAAAATAATGATCTAGATAGTTTTTATGAATAGTAAACTTTGATATCTGTGGTTAGTAGAGCACACTACTATTTGGATAATTTTTCGAACTATCTGGATAGTAAATTAAACTGTCAATAAAATAATAACCTGCTAATACAAAGTATAATGAATTAAAAAGCGAACTTAAGTAAATAAACCTTTAAACACATCAATTAGTTCTATAAGGTTAAATGCTGCCAAACACCACTTCCACAACAATGTTTAAACAAAACACAATTAAGAAATATAATTGGAAATAGGCTAGGTACGAGTGTCGTGCGCATCACTATCGACCGCGCGATATCGATATCGATTTAATATCTGGATACTTCAGTTTACTATCTGTTTTCAACTATCTATTTCTACTATCTAGATGGTGCTTTTAACTATCTATTTCGCTCAGTGTAAGGTGGGATAGTAATTTTTCAGTTCTCGCAAGTATATGACCAGTTTACCAACAATGTCAGTAATTTTTATTAATCTTTTCTCTCCGTGTAGTATTCTAAACATACGAAGCAAATTAATTTGTGCAGCCAGTAAAAATGAAACATATATGGTCCATATACATTCCATATATGGTTTAGCTGTTTCATGTAAGGAAATTAAAGATTCATATATGGATATATATGTTTTTCCTTAATCCATATATAGCCATATATGGTTGAAATATGGCAACAATTGATTACCATATAAGGAAAGAATATTATATCAGTTATTACCGTATATCGACCATATATAGACATGTATGTTTTAAGAAAAAACATGAATTTTTATTTCCTTATATGAAATTGTTATAGCATACATGGATCATATATGGACCATATATATTTCATTTTTACTAGGGTTGCCCTTACATCAGTTTCCACTTGGGGTAAAAGAAATTTTATACCTAGACAATAATTACTATACGCTCAATAATTACTATACAACATACTTCAATGCAATTAATGAAAGAATATTTATTCCCAATTAGATAATATTTTATAATGAATTTTTTGTATATTTCTAATAAGGCCTAGGTGTGTCTAACTGGGAAAGAATTCATCGAAATCATTGCCCCGAAAACCTCATAAATCACCGTCACATCACGATCGTTTCACAATTGAATCGAAGTGACATATGCGATGTCACCGATGTGACACTAAAGAAAGAAAAGCATTTGCCAGGAATCAAACTCACCATGCCGGTAGTATTCAACCTATCAACCAGTCTGACACATTACTCCAACGGCCCACTTCGACTAACGATACTACTAGTAATATTATAGTTAGAAGATAAAATAAAAACTGTCATAGTGACATAATTTAACAAAGAAATGTCCGTATTGATAACGCATATTTTCTTTTCCATAACTTTTTAATTTATTAGTTTATAGTACATTTATATTTATAGTACACATAGTACATTTAGCCAAAATGTGTTTCAAATGAAAATTATTTTATTAGATTGTATAATACATTTATTATAATAATAATGAATTAAAATATATATTTCTTTTTTTGAGTATGAACATTTGCTACGTCACTATTACAGATTTTATTTTATTTTATTTCCAGATGCTGTTAGTCTTGGACGTATCGGTATTGAATATCATTAGTCGGGTAATGGCTGTGCGAGTAACGTGTTAAACTGGTATCAGAGTGGTGAGTTCGATTCCTGGCAAAAGTATTACTTTTTTTAATATACTAGATTAATGAAGCGCCCTCTCTTGGCGATTTTGCCTCTGTACTTATTTCCGAAAATAGGATTTTTGTCATTAATATGAATTCCCATTTTTATCACTGCGTCACTGCTTCACTATGTCACTTCAACACGGCGTTACAACGCCGATCTTCACTATTTTACGATGATATTTTGACACGACGTCGCTACGCAATGCAATAGCAAAGAATACTCAAAAATATTTCTATGTTCGTTCAAAATCAAAATTATTTTGATAAAAGAATTTAATTTCCTAAAATTCCTAAAAACATCGTTATGACTAGGATTTTTCAGCACTTTTTAATAATATTTCAAATGTTCAGAATTTTTTAATAAAAATATTTAAGAATTAGGATCAAATTTCAATAGCTTATTCCTAATGTTTGTCATTCTTTAATCCTTTCAAATTCATTAAATTCTAATTAAAAATTTAAACGTTAAACCTAATGAGTAAATGCTCTATTTTACTAAAGTTGCACGCAAGTTATCGCAACGGTTGATTGATGGTGCCTAATTGAAGAATTAACTAATATCAAATGAATCTTGACAGTTCAACAGTGATTTCATAACCTAATTTTCAGCAGTATAAAGTTACTTAAACTGTTTGATACAAAATTTGTTACGAAATAAACGTAATATGTCTTTAATATCAAATTATCCTTTTCGTCTCTACATTAAATCATTATAATGAAAATATGAAGTTATATTATAAAATACTTTACAAACATCACACATTTTGAATCAAATTCTAAGATTTTTTAAACATTTTATTAACATTCTTCCAGACTTTTTGCAGACTTTCTACAGACCTTTTGCAGACATCAAAGTTTCCATAATTTTCTCTTGCGAAGTGTATACCTAATTATTAATAATGTCTAGTTTACTAAATAAAAAATATTCCAATTATCCACTAAAAACATGCCACTTCAAATTACTTTCATATAATATTCCATCTTATTTACCTCTCGCAAATATACCGTATCAATTTATTGTTGATGAAAATCCTATCTCCGATTTCGCCCGAAAAAACTCTTCCCAACACCCTTAAAAAGTCAGCGTATCTAAAATAAATATTACATTCGCACTTGGCCATTATTAATGCATTTGATTTATTATATTTTAGGTCAAGTTATACAAGTCTTTAATATACCACTATATGCACTGAAACTATAAATAATAATGCTGAAAAGCGAAACTTTTTTAAAATACAAAGTGTAAACTTTGTGTTCGTATTGTATTTACATTTATTTGTACGTCCTTGGGATGTATTATTTAGATGTACTATGAATGTAAATAAACAATATTATTGTTTTTGTTTCATTAATTTGACCTTCCAAATATTTACAAACAGTGCCTTTTTATATATTAAATTTTAAAAACGTTTCATTCTTCAGTTTTCTAAAAAGTTATAAAAAATTCGTTAGTCTGTTGAATTATGTCAAGTAAATTTTTTTTTTAAAATAATTGAGTAACTTCTCCTATTTTGTATAAGACCTCTTATGTCATAATTTATGTCAGGCAAAGTTTAGACAATTTTGAACTTAAAAATGGCTCTTTTGGGAGCAGGGCAGGAGTCCTAATATTGTATTGCTTATAAATTCAAATTATTTTTATAATTTTTTTACTTCACAGATCTACTATTACTCGCAAAGTGATAGTGAATGGTAAATAAATTTATATTTTTACTCCGATTGCATTAAAAAAAATTCAACGTTTCGCAATCCCCAAATTCCAATTAACTTAAGCAAGTATCAATTTTTCGGAATCTTAATATACATTTTCTTTTCTCAACTATGAGTAATATATACTGGGTTAGGTAATTGAAAATGCATTAACATCCGTTAGCATATGGTGCGGTGCACGCATGACTCGGCAACAAGGTAAGATAATTATGCATCGCATGGCATGTCATGCGTAATAGCATGCCTCTTATGAGCGCATCAAGAAATTAATAATTAGCACTAGTTAACTATTGAAAGCGAAGTAAAAAATTTTAATAGTTGTTTAATGGAAACAAAATGGTTTGTCATTGTAAAATATTTGGCAACGGAGTGTAATTAATATTCTAATCATTTGTATTGGAGTATACGTATATCTTAATAAATAATTAATTGTTTTGAAACGAATAAACTAACAGAGTTGTACAATGCTTAAACATTGATTATAATTGGTATGCAATTTTAAATTCATCCAATTAGTTTGAGAAATAATTGATAATGTGTAAAATCCCGATTATCTTTAATTATGTTGTGTGCACACTGAGAAAAAAGTTTCCTAGTAAAGGTGAACCATATATGGAAGTGTTTTTTTTTAATTCATCTATGGTCATATATGGCAAGATATGATTGATATATGGTAAAAGTTAATTTCAATTTAAGGAAATTATTGAAAGCATATATGACTAAAATATTATATCTGTTAGTGTCATATATCGACCATGTATATCTATATATGGCCACACGTGGATTAAGAAAAAACATATGTCCATATATGATTTTTTTTATTATCTTATATGACATTGTTAAAACATATATAGACCATACACTTTTTTATTTTTACTAGGGACATTTTTTAACAATTTCATATATGGGTGTATATGATTTATTCTTAATCCATATTTGGCCATATATGAATATACATGGTCAATAAATGGCAATAATTGATAGAATATTCTAGCAGCATATTCTCTCAATAATTTCCTTATACTGAAATCAATTATTACCATGTATGTCCATATATGTTCCATTTTTTCTAAAGAATTTTTTGTACACGCTGCATTTTATAGTGCAGGGGCAATATTTACATCACAGTACTGCTACAGCAACACTAATTGACACTACTTCAGCAGGATAGTTTTCTCCGTGTATATAAAAAGAATAACATCTGTGTATTTTTCTTTGCAGGAATCCGAGGGCCAAAAAACTAATAACGGTATTCATTATAGATTGCAGTTGTTATACTCTAGTGGTAAGCAATTTAATTTTAAACAATTAAATTAAGTTGAATAATTTATTAATGTTTTACAAAATACAGACAATTATGAATAAATAAAATCTCTAATTGGAAAGAGTATATTTCCAAATCTCAGTACTACCCTATTAAAAATGAAGCAGTTCTATATATATGTGTCATTTTTAATAGGATAACTCTTAACTGACTGTTGATATGAAACATCCGACAATTTCAACTGGCTCAATACAGGCACTCAGGCGTCGACAGTATAAATCATATTTAGAATACCCATGTACAAAAGTCAGTATTATGCCAGTTCGCTGAGAAAAAAGTGATATTAAAATTTGAAACATTTGATATCAATTTAAAGATAAAATCCAATTTCTACATGGGTATCTTCTTTAGGTATTTCTTACATTGAGACCAATGGATTTGATATAAATTCGATAGTTATATGGACAGTACTTTGAATTTGAATTGAATTTCATTTTTTTTGTTTCCTTACATGAAATTGTTAAAACATATATATAGACCACAAATGGTACATATATGCTACATTTTTATTATGGCTATTTAGATGTTTATTCTATTGCTGGACTATATTCTGCAGTCATTCATAAACTGTTTCCAATTCAATCGGGCAAAATAATAATTATAATTCCAAAATAAAATAGGAAGTCAACAACCGGTATTGTTATGTTACCATTGGTTCTTCTGTTTTTCGCCATATTGGGCCTTAATCCCTTTTTCTCACATCGACCTTCCTTTTACTTTCTACTTGTTTTTCCTGCCTGACATTTCAAGTTTTATTTCATAAAAGGAGTACTAGAACAGCTATTTAATAATAAATAGAGAAATTGTCTTCTAAACAAGAAACTAGTTTTACTTTATATGTAATATTTAATTTCCAATTTCTTTCTTATATTTACCAATTAAACAGCAACGGCTACGACAGATTAGAATAGAAAAAAGTGTTAAAAAGTAGACTACGTGTTTTTTGGTATAACGAGAAGAACACTCAAAAAATTAACAATGATAATAATATTTAATTCATTTTGATGAGTTCCTGAAAAATACAAGAAATAAATTTATTATTATATTTTATAATTGAGCAAATGTAGTTTCGATATAAGATTCTATTTATAAGAAGTTTAGACGCTCAGAAAAAGAAAATATAGAAATAATCCAGCAATAGTTTTGTAACCCCAACCCTAGTAAAAATGTAACATATATGCTTCGTATATGTTTTAATCATTTCATATATTGACATATATGTTTTTTCTTAATTCATATATGGCCGTATATGGCCATACATAATCGATATAAGGTAATAATTGATATAATATTTTAGCTTATTTCAAGCCATATATGATTTCACTAATTTCAATTATTTCCATATATTGACCATATATGACCATATACAGACATGTCTGAGTTCGAAAAAAAATCATATATCCATATATGAAATTGTTAAAACATAGATTGACAAAATATATATACATTATTTGATTTTCTATTAAAAACATTGGAAGGTTATAAAAAATTAAATTTCGTGTTATGAATTGTAATTAATTAATCTGCATTAAAAAAATTATTGGTGCTACTGGTAAATATTTGATTATGCAGAAAATTTCATCATTTCTCAGCGATGATAATCGCGTCTATGATGGTACTGTGTTTGCTAGCCAATGTTGGTGGTGCATTGGGTTATAACGTCGAGAAACAAACGCCCGATTATGCCAGCCATTTGTGGTCCAAGTCTGGAGAATGATGATTTAATAATTATCTTTGGGCAAGATTTGCTTTAAAATGATAAATGATGATTGTCAGTGCAACTACGAATTTCAGAATGAATTCATTTTTATCTCATTTTTCGCGCCTAATAATAATTTTAAATTAAAATCATGAAGGATAAATGAATTATTACTTGTACACTTTATATAGACAAGTCATATATATGTCATATATATATAACTGCATATTTATTTCTGATTTGCTTTTGACGATTGTCACATAAGATTTTCACGTACGAAAATTAAATTCAAATCTTGATGATTTAAATGTTTTTTTAATTATTTCGCCTGACTAGATTTAGCCTAGTACCACTTGATATATATTTTTTTCTATTTTTATTAGTACTCTAATATCTGAATAAATTGTTTCAGGTGTAAGGCAAGAACAAGACATCTTTGTGAGATTGATAGACTCTGTGACGAAGCAGGTAAAATATAATACAAAGATTTTTACTTAAAAGTTATTACAATGTTTTGTTTGTCTATCTAACTTAATATGGCCCGAATATTATACATAATATATAATAGTAAGGTAAAAAGTCATGAATAATTTTAATTTAAAATATATAATAGTTAAAAAATCCATCGAAAAATTCTTCAATTTTTTAGTAATAATATGGTAATAATAATAGGAGTAATAACAAATTTAGAAAAGTGCGCGAAAAAGCTTTTATAATTTCATTGGATAAACAAAATAACGTTTTCAACGTCCGATTACAATTAATGATTATAATTAAATATAAATCATGAACGTAACAATGATGAAATAAAAGATTAGGTATAAGTATTTATGAATAATCAAAAAAAAACTTTGAGCGAATTCTGTTTGTTTAGTTGCATGCAGCCATTAAAAAGGTGTTATCAAAGCGATAGTATAAGCATTTAATTTTCCGGAGAGTTGATTTTAGTATCGGAATAGCGGATCCGTGCAGTTGTAGTGTTTCGTTATCTACTCCACGTGGCGTTCACCCTAGATATATACGCACCCGAACCACGTGTTTTGTCATTTATCCCTCGTGATTGACATTCTTTGCTCTTTCACTGTTTCTTTTATGTAACTATTCCTAACCAAATGTAAATTATAGATTATGCAATAAAGATAAAAGTAACGTAAGGAGCATTTTCAAATGCAGATTATAATGATCACTTCAATTCTTTTCTATTTCAAGCTTTTTCTTTTTCTTTTTTTTCTTATAAATAATATAATTTGTTACAAAAACTTAATTTATACCTTTGTTTTGAATAATAACGGAGACTTATCTTAAATAACAAAAAATAACTTGATTTTATTTTGAAATCAAGATATTTATTTATCACTGAAAAGATAAGTGCATCTAAATTTTTATAAAATTCTTCTAAATATCATAGTTATTGTATATAAAAATGTATCACATACAAATTGTTCTATTTCCGTTCTGTTTACAAGACAGAAACTTGCCGATTACAGACGAAGATGGAAACTTTCCGCCCTAGAGCGGAAACTGGCAAGTTTCCGCCCGCATCTAAAAGCAGCCGATTTCCTTTTTTTCCAAACAGAGCGAAAACAGGGCACTTCCCTTACACTCGTTGCAAAAAGTAGTCTGTTCATCATTTTGTAAGCACTTGGTTACATTTAAAAAATTTTTTTTGTCAAGGAATGTATAAAGCTCACCTCCAGCAACAAAGCTCATTAGTCGAATATTCGATTGCAATGATATTTGTACCATTTTAAATGCAAACTTTCAATAATAACAGTATACAACGAAAAGTTTCCCCCTTTTTGAGTGGATTGCCGAGTTCGGTGGCGGCTTTTAAATACTTGGGTTCCCGTTTAGGAGGGTCCAAACCTTCCCGGAAATTGGTTTTCGTAATTCTCATTACGTAATTGCAATTGGTATAAGCAATCGATTTCATCGATGCTGCACAAATGCTTTTGCTCGCCACTTTCTTCTCAATTTTTCGCGCGTAATATGCGATGAGACATAGGAATCGTCGATACAAAGATTTTTGGGTCAGAAAACGTTATATTTTGCCTTAATACGGGCATTAAGGTGCGTTATTAATTTTGAAAAAAAATTTACACTTGTTTTTTCGTCTTTGGCGATTTTTTTCCTAATAAAATGGAAACTCACTCCTTTTCGCCCTCGATACGTAATGTAATATTTTTTTATACGCGCAGACAAAATTTGCTTATAATGGAAACTAGTTGTTTCCGCCCTAGGGCGGAAAGTTTCCGTCCACCCATTACAAAAAGCACTTGTATCGAAAATAAAGTAAAGTTTTATTCCCCAGGGAATAAAGTGCAACATTTTGCCTTCTTATTTGACTTTATTCCCTACAAGAAGTCAGATATAGAAATATTTCATCCCTCATCGTTGATCGCGCTATCAGACGTTTCAAAACAAATACAGCACAAGTGCAAACATCTCAATCGCGTAAGGAAAATACTACCTCCACTGTTTACACCAGTTATCAATGTATTTACAAACAGCCATATTCTTATAACAATTAAACAATTTGCTTAATATAATTAGTAATGGATCTTTCATGGAATCATAATCCTTTTAATTTCAAAACTTAAATTTACTACACATCAACTAAATATCCCTACTTTTAATTGAATTCTTATTAATTTTAATATAAAAGTTCTAATTACCCTAGTAAAAATGAAACGTATATGGAACATTTTTCTATTTTCATATACGTCCTATATATAACAATAATTGATTTTAATACGAAAAAATTATTGAAAGTATATATGGCTAGACTGTTATTGCTATATATCGACCATGTATATCCATATACGACCATATATGGATTTACAAAAAGTATATATGAATAATTAAATAACATTTATTTTTCATTTCTCCGGTACATGAAATTGTATTGTTAATAGTGGCCCCTAAATGCTGCTCCCGATAATCTACTTCAAATAATTTAATTGTTTTCCGCATAAATAATGCGAGTAAACAAAACATGTTTGCGTGCCGCGTTCGCATTCATATCGCGTGTTACACGTTTTCTCAATTACTTTGTATCACGTTACAGGTAGACGTCGGTAACTACTTATATGTAAACGCTGTCGCTTTAGCGGGATTAAATCATCTTGAAGTTGCTTGGTAGATGACTGTATAAAATGTGGTAGTAGCGCGGAAGAGACTCAATCGGGAGCAGAGTGGGAACCGAGAGGAGCTGATGTTAGTTTTAGCTGATTAAATTACTAAGCCGCGGTAGTCTTGCGCTGGCAGGAACCGAACCACAATTCGTTATTCATTCGTTTTATTAATCGGCTTGGACTCGTGCTCTCTCTCTCTCTCTTTCTTTTTTTTTTACTAAGAAAATTGCGCTCCCGCAAAATAATCAAAATGATTTTGAAAAATAAACGAGTCATTCGTCAATTATCAACAGTTTCCAATATGTTACCAAAAATTATATGTAGTTATTTATTATGCAATAAAAAAAGAAAGAAAATATCACAAATTATACCGATTTAGGATTACATTGGGGAAGTAAACATTACTGCTAAAATTAATGGTGAAATTTAAAAGTTATGAAGTAGCTATTAATTTAAAAATACTAAAAATTGCTATTATATATTACCAATTTTAATATGTTTTTCATAACATCTTTAAAAATATCCGTAAATTAAGATCTCTAGTAAAAATGAAATATATATGGACATATATGCCCATGTGGAAATTACAATACGGCCCAGCACTGGCCCAGTACTGGCGGCCGTACTGCCTGTACTGGCAGCTGTACAGATTCTGTTGTCTGCCAGTACTGGCACAGTACTGGGATGATAACGTTGGCC
>JABFPN010006452.1:0-11581 GCA_022817305.1 Leptoteleia sp. ZL-2020 | reverse complement strand
GATACTTTATTTGTATTAATAAAATAAGCTGTGTCAAATTATAAATAAGCTTGATCGTATTTGACTCAGAAAATGAGTTGATTCAACTCGATTTTACTTGATTCAACATAGCATTTTTTACAGTGTACAAGTAGGATTGGTTATTCCAATTAAGTTAAATGATTTGTCAAATAAAAAGCCAACTAAAAAAGTAATTTGCAATAAGTGCTTCAACTGTAGTTTTTGATTTGTGTAAAAGTAAACTGCTCATTTTTAGTATAATATCAACTCTTATTTAATATACTATAAGGCAATATAAAAACCGAAAATATTGTTTTTTAAAATATTGTAGGAAAATATTGATATCTTTCAATTTAATTTTAGGATATTATAAAAATAATTGTCCCTATGGGAAATTGCCAGAGTTGACCTATGGGGCCGATTCTGGCCCAGTACTGTTAGCCAGACTTTGGTAAAGAGATAAGGCCGGTACTGGTTTGAGCTTGGTTATCAACAAAACAGAAGATAACCAGATGTAAGACATGCAAGGCAAAATATCAACGCCATAGTTGATCCAGACTTGAACCAGTACTGGTAATTTAAAAAAATTGTTCAATGCAAGACCAACGTTGGATGATTACTGGTAGGGTATAGGTACACAACTGGTACGTTTAGTTATATGGTACTGGCCCAGAGTTATCACTCCAGTACTGGCACGATTCCGTCACTGTACTGGTAAACTAATTTACCAGTACTGGTAACTCTGGTAACAGTACTGTACCAGGACTGGTTACTCTAGTAACAGTATTGTATAATTTAAATTTAAACTTGCCGCTATATATTTCTTTCATCGCAGCTCATTGCTGTCGCTCTAAGATGCAAAAGTTTTATCTTATTTATACTTCACTATTTAATTAATCGAATTTATTCCTTCTTACAAAATTTATACTTCAATGACAATGTAAAAATGTAAATTTAAAAATTGCTTCAAATATAAGCAAGCTTTAAATTGCACCGAAACGAAACTCGAACTATTTCAATTGTTCCTCATTGATCAGCCAACTAATTACCATTCGATCGACAATCACAATTTCATCGAGCGCTTCCGATCGTTGGCCAAAAAGATCGGGGCTCTCGTGCACGCCCGGAATTGACTTCACGCCGCATCTGTCGATCATTTGATTTACATCGAAGCGCCGATCGAAAGCGAATAAAAAGCCGCGGTCGATTTTCGACGGCGGGCAATCGTTATTCCGAACGGAGAAACGATCGGGGCAGCGTCATTTGGCCGCGCCAATCGGGCCAATTGAAAGCGCGCGTGCGCACCGCGCGGGCTTCGACTCCACGTTGTTTTGGCCCTTTTGCGCGGCGGGGTAATGCGATTTCGCATCGCGGTATAACTCTGTAGACAAAAATAATCAAGTGTGATTGCTCGTAATGACGGGTCTAAGCTGTCCAGCTTAACAAATGATAGGCTTGCAAGTATGCGCGAGATGCTAAAAGTCGATTGACTCCGCGGAGCGGGATCGTAATCGATCCGATCCGCTGGAAAACGGCGATGCGATACGCGCGGGATCGTTATTAATAGGCAGCCGGCCTTTCTCGGTTGCCCCTTCAACCCCGTATCCTTCGACGACCTTCCACGACTCTCCTTAAACGCCCCTCCCCCCCATACCTCCTTCCCACTGACTTATAACAATGCGTCTCGGAGCTCTGTCCCGAGGTCCCTTCGCTTGGTACCTTTTTTCGAGCATTGCTAACCGCGAATTACGGGAATGGCCATCGATCGTTTTGTTGTTGGCATTGAAAGCGAAAACGTCGACGCGGACCGATCGGGTGAAATTTCATTCTAGATTCACCGCGGTGTTTAGTGGACGAGGCGAGTAGCATAATGGGGGGATTATGTTTGGTAGGAGGCCCTTTTTGATTTGTATTGTTATGCTCGCCGATATAAATGGAATAATGTCCCTGATAGAAAATCATAGAGGACTGTAATATATTTGGCCAATATAATCGACTAAATACGTTCGAGATATTCTTGCGATTATTCGCGATGATTTTCAATTAGTCGCTGAGAAAGAAAGTAGTGGGACAAATTGCTTTGTTTTAATCAATTCCCACAAATAAAATATCCAATAAATTTGAACTTTGATACAAGCAAGCCTCGCTACTTTCAACTGATATGCTTTAAGATTTTACCATAATTGTAAATAGTAAATATCTGTATAAATTACTACTCCGATAAGTTAACAACACTAAAATATCACGTTGGTTTAAAAATCATATTAAGATATGGAAATTATCTTTATTGACAATCTGGTTGGTAGAGATCCATTTAGGAAATTACATTTCGGAAATTCAATTTGTTACACTGTATCATATCAACGTATCGATATCATACATATTTACAACAAAATTATTTTCCCGCACAAATGAATGAAGATTTTGCATTAGATATGTAAGGAAGTGTAATAAAGAGAAGCAAACTGAAGTTATATCGGTCAGTTATCAGTATGTATGTATGTATATATATATATGTGTAAACCGTACTTTATATATACGTGCTACAAAATTTATCGAAGAGATGAATAAAGTTGTAATGTATAGTGAATAATTAAGTTTGGTGATTTTAATTAAAAAAAAATCATTAAAATAATTCTTTCGACAGATCGCTATCTATCCAAGAAATTGCTTGTTAATGTAATATAATAAAAATCGTTCTGACAATTATGCGAAACCCTTCCCTGATAAAGTTATGGTAACGCATGCAACCCTTTCATGTTAATCCGAACAATTAACATAGTAAAGCATGGTTTAACTGAAATAATTCACTTACAAATTATACCTCAAATGTGCTGCCACTTAACACACTTTTATACAGTATCAAATGAACGCTTATAATTCTTTTGTTACAATCTTTAAACATAATTGATTAACAAATTAAGTTGTCGTAAATTATGACAATTTAATTATTCACTTTAAAATTTATATTAATCTTAATATGCAATTAAAATTATTTAAACAAATTTCTGATAAAAATAATAATAGAAATTTAACTTTCCTTATTCGTCTAGACAGATTTCATTCTATGGAAAGCTTCCAACAAAGTGACATTATTCTAAGCTAATTAATTCAACTATTTTAACATATTTTATGTGGCGCCAGTAAGTCGACATCGACGAACGATGTTACTTATATTTCTAATTGAGCCCCGAACAATTTTGCAAAACACGAAAATAATTATTATTTAAAGTCTAAAACGGAAACATAAAAGATATACCAATGAATTTCTAAAGCCGCTGAAGTTAACATCCTCCAAACACGAATGCATAATTTAATAAATCTTATCTCATTTCTCGACAAAAAAAAAATACTATCAGGAAATTTTCAAAAGTCAATATATATTAAACAAGAAGTTCGACATTCCCGATACAACGTTTTTTACCGTCCAAGTTTTCTTGATAACCTTGAACCTTACACTCAAGAACACAAAGATAACAGTAAATTAATTTACATAAAGAATGTTAATGTAACAATGTAATTTATCATACGATTAAGATTGTAGGCGCTGAAAGCGTTTCCATTATTAATTATGAAAATGAAATGTAATTAGGGAGTCACATTCGATGGCTTTATTTGCAGGAAATATTTACAACTGTACAATGTTGCTTCAACTTTAATACTACGCTTTCTTTGTTCAACAAAAAAAGGAAATTTAATATTGCAAAGTAAAATAATAATTATGAAAAGCTGTCAACAAGAGTAATGAATAAATAAAGTAGAAAATGTTTATAGCGCGCAATAAATAACACATATCTTAATAGTCACAATTAAGTAAAATTTATGCGAATTTGATTTAAATGAATATTTATGTAAATGTATTGTAAATCTACCTCCCGTATGCAAAATGGTATGCATTAATTTTCAGAGACCGAATTCCAAAAATCATGCAAATTAAATTTTACATCATTACAATAAGAATTATAATGATAAAAAAAACTTTAAAGGGTTTCATCTATTTCAGTATTTACTTTATTATCATTTACTTTATCTACCATTTAGTATCAACAAGGTATGCTTAAAATGGTCTGGATACTATTCCAACATTAAAATTACAATAGATTAACTTTTGTATTGTTAATACTGTTCATGCTTTTAAAACAAATAATTGAAACCTCAATAAAGTTCATTAACCGAACGTTTTTGTTGCCAATATTAAGTCATCAAATTTGATTAAATTTTAATGTTGTTAACTCATTTGCTTTGTTCATTGAATTTTCGTAAATTCTAATAAATATAGAAAATAATAATGTTTTTCTATCGTTTATTTACTAATGTAAATACGAACAGTCACTATTAACAACTATGGTATCAAAATAGCAATCATTAACACATACGGAGAAAAAAATTTATATAGAGGAAGTGATGTATACCTGAAAACCCCATAAAAAAATTACTCTTTGCTACAAGTGAAACCTTAAAGTAGTACAAAAAAAAAAAACATTTTGCAATCAACGAATTTTTAATTATTATACTGATCACCTTAAGGTGATGTTGAAACAGTCATTCTGTAGTACCGGGAGATTATTAATGGCTATATAAACATAATTATTGATAAAGACTGATGAAAAGCGGTGTGAAATATAGACATTTCGTATATTTAAAACCAGTTCACACTGCATTTTGTTGTTTTTCTTCAAAACACATATTATTGTAAATTACAATAATCTCCTAAAATTGTAGATTTGTTGCCTAGTCATTATATTACAAAAATACCCCTGTCTAGGTACATATAATAATAATAATTATTATTATTATAATAAATTTAATATCACCGAAGTGTACTTGAACATGACTTGGAGTAACTCCAGTCGAATGTTATACGAAGTGGACCTACGCAATTCCCTTTTAATTTCGCATTAACGAAATTGGATCATACACTTCGATGAGGAATATTATCAGTCATGAAGCGAACGAAAGCTGGCTTGGCTGAGGAGTAACAGGCGGCTACCGTCCAGCACCGGCCTTAATGAAGGAGAACAGAGGGCGGGCTCGGGTGCACCGGCCGGTAAGTAACGTATACATAACCTGTAATCTTTTTTTTTTTTTTAATATACCTCCCTATATACATCTTATCCATAATGGTTATTAACAGCCATCCAGAGTCACTCGCGCCACCGTCAGGCGTCGGATCGATTTGGCGAACGCGGTTTTTTCTCATCCCCGCGTAATCGTTCTTTGCACAGCAAGTGTCAAGCTCGGCTACCTCGAAAAAGCGCCATGTCAAACGAGCAACACGGAATGTTCATTTTACGCATGAAAGAAAGCAATTTGCTTTAATAATGCAATAACAACGTAATTTGATGCAAGTGATTAATTGGGGACGGAGATCCGAAGATTATTGGATTTATGATTTGACTCTGTGAAAATTGCCAATTTGATATTGTGCAATTCACAATCCTTGATAGTTGAATTTAATGATGAAGTTTTGCAAACAAAAAAATGGAGAAAAGCCAAAAGCATTGTTTCGCTTGTTTGTTTAATTTTAGTGGAATTCGTAGGTGAATATTTTGAAACTGTAGTTAGTATTGGTCAGGAGATGGCTGGCCAGAAATAGTTGGTCAATCGGAAACCTCCAAGGACACTGAAACAGGAGACGAAAGGCCCTCCCGATAATCACCTTTATCCGGCACTGTCTATGAATGACTAGAGACTTAAACCGAGACATAGACCCTGCTTCCCGAAAGTCAACAAACAACATGGAATCGGACTGTTGTTATCTAATCGTAACATGGAGCCTCATCCCATGTATTCCGAGTCATCATAAAATTGAAAACACATTTACTCCAACGTTACATTCTTTGAATAGTCCAAAGTTGATGGACCTTACACCGAGCAAAAAATACTGGTACAAATTACAAAGATTATTGGTCAAATTGTGGTATGCTTTATTCATTGGAAATTGTGCCAATTCATTGTCAATTTTTTACCAACATCTTGATAATTTTTGTGTTATTTTCTTCTGTTTTTCTTAAAGCTAACAGGATCTTGACAAAAATGAAGAAAATGAATGGATATAATTTTCAAAGAATAAAGTATCTCACAAATTTATCAATAATATTTGTAATTGGTACCAATATTTTTTACTCAATATTTAAAGCTTGTGTAGATTACTATTTCGTTGATCTAAAATACCAATGAACGAGTTTCCATTTTATTTTATGCTACTTAAATATATAAAGGTTGGATTTTAGTAAAACCACTTTACCCGATGCAATTCAAAAATTAACAGTTATTGAAAAGGACGTAACTAACATAATTGGAAGTAGATGTTATTTGATGGTAATTTCATTTTTATAGTAGCAAAAACTACTTTTCCTTGAAGTTACTTGGAATAAATAAATGAATTGTAAGAAAAAAAAAATCCAACTTCATAAAACACCGAGTTTGTCATTTTCACATATTCAGATTTAAATATTTCAAGTGATTTAAAATTTTGTATTGACATTTATGTTGCTTTCAACAGTCATCCCATTTGACATAAATTGTTTTATTATTATTGAACATTTCATCGTAAGATATTACATACTGCTTTTAAAAAAAATAAACGCAGTTTAAAAAAATAAATGAATATTCAAGTGATTTTCCAAATGATCTTCCAGTTTTCAAATTGACTCGAAAGAAATAAAAAAAAAAAAAAACGTTCGAGTCTCATTTGGATTTTATTACACTTGCTTAAAACAATCTATTCAAATCGATAAAAACTTATCACGTTATGAATCGTGAAAATATATTTTCATTTAATTTCATTACAACTTCGCCAACCTTTAGACAAAAAGCAATGATCAATTACAAGCAGATCTTAAATATTAAATTACTCAGTAGGAAATGTTCTACAGGCCCAGTACTGGTGTAGTACTGTTACCAGAGTTACCAGTACTGGTAACTTTATTTACCAATACAGTGACGGGATCGTGCCAGTAATGGAGTAATAACACTGGGCCAGTACCCTATAACTAAAGGTACCAGTTGTATAGCTATACCCTACCAGTAATCATCCAACGTTGCTCTTGCATTGAACAATTTTTTTAAATCACCAGTGCTGGTTCAAGTCTGGATCAACTATGGCATTGATATTTTGCCTGGCATGTCTTACATCTGGTTATCGTCTGTTTTTGTTTATAACCAAGCTCAAACCAGTACCGGCCCTGTATCTTTACCAAAGTCTGGCTAATAGTACTGGGCCAGAATCGGCCCCATAGGTCGACTCTGGCAATTTCCCATAGGGTAGACACACGTTTGCAAGTCAAAATTATTACTATTCAAACTAACTTTTCACGCCAGCTCATTTAACATTTGAATTCATAATTTTCAGGATAATAAGAGTTTCAGGGCGGCAATAAAAAATATTATTATTTTTTAACCAATTACACCGGGTAAAGTAAAATTCTTGACGGCATTAATTTACCATTTCCATTCATCCAAACGCCGACTGAAAATTCCCCCGCAAATTAATACAACCACTTCTACAAACCGATTATCTCCGCTTTTATCGACGTAATTCTGAAAAGGATTTGAAACTAAATATAAGAACGAGACAGAAAGAGCCCCGGCAATAATTTCATACCCACAGAAACGTTGCCAATTTCGTTCCTTTTTCCTCCGAACTTGAATATTACATATATATATATATATATATAAAATAATCAACTTGCCATTACAGGCGGTACGCTTCCGTAATGAAAAAATTATATAATCCCGGGCGAACGGAATAATCACTAAAGTTGGCCGGCGTAACAGCACTTGGCGCGGCATTACTACTTCATTCCACGCCACTTGGGCCAAATTATTCTTCGTGTACGCGGGGAATTACGATAATCCAACGGGGGAATCTGCGCGGCGATAACGCCGAAAATCGGCCGGTTGACTTCGGGGGGCCCCCGGAGAGAGAGCTCGGCCGTCCATCGCGGGCCGATAATTGACAACGATAAGGAAATCAATTTGGGGCCGGGGCAGTAATAGCGGCGCCGGGTAACGAAGCTCGCGTGACGTCCCCGCGAGTGTGTATGCGTGCGATCCCCCCCCCCTCTACCCCTCCCCATCTCCAGGCCTGTCCCCTGCGAGTGAAATGAGCTCGACGGTGGTCGACTTTTCGGAATCCCGCGAGCGCGGCCAATTGGCCGGATTCGGTCGCAGAATCCGCCGAGGATCCTGCCGGTTAATGATGGGCGCGCGGGGACGCAAGAACTCGGCCGTGGCCGGAAACCGCGCCAACTAATTTCACGATATAAAGGCCGAGAGCCGCGCAGGCCCCGAGGAAATGATAGGTCAGTTTGCCGGCGCTCCTGCCGCCCTAATCTCCGCTCGTTACCGCCAGAGGAAACGTCGATTTTGTTCTTTTCTTTCTATGATTAAAAGATCACTCCTCGACTTCCCTTTTCTTCTTCCGCCGTTCGCCCCTCTTTCCGTCCCTCCTCACCCCGGCCGCCGCGCCGCCGCCAACGAAATGGCCACGAAAAACTACGAGAATTAAGCCGAACAATGCCGCGGACTGGCGAAAAAAAAAGGGGACACGGGCAGACGAGGGGCGCGGGGCGTTAGATCTGTTTGCTTTTGTCGACGTTATTAATTATTTCTGTAACGAGTCCGCGTGTGTAAAGGCGGCCTTCGATCCGGAGCGCGTAATTGTGCTCGCGACAAGTGGATCGAAGGAGGGCACAAAGACCCGATGAAGTTGTGTCGAGTCGGGTCGGTTCTTTTTGGCCCCTGATCGTGGAAGAATGTAAATTGTGTATTGTTAGCAATGTTCGGGGAAATTATTTTAGCGCGCGAATAAAAAAAAAAGTACGTTGTAATGTTGAAAGTAGCGCGTATCGAGTCAACTGAATTCTAATTCGTGCCAAAGTTTTCTGATTATTGCATTCCAAGAAACTGCACGGGGAGAAAAAAATAATAGTTATTTACTTTTTTTTTAAATAAAAGTTTACTGGTGTGGTATTATACTTGCGGGATATCATTATGTTGTAAAATGTTGGCCATTAAAATTCTATCATTTATGAAATTTTAGTAAATGGTTTTATAAGTGGCTTAAGAGCGATATTGGTTGGCAACAATGTATAGCGACATCTAGTGGAGAAAATAAAAAAAGTTTGCCTGTTTATCATTATACTTAAAATAGAATATTTAAATTGTCACGTTACAATGCCTTTACTAATATCGATTTAAGTGCCGGATGAATTAATTCAGATTAACGGGCAAATAATATTTGTCTGTAAAGAAAATATATACAATAAATAAAATATAATAACAGAACAAATAATCATTAATTATATCTATACAGTATTGTTAATTGATTAATCATTTTGTTTATTAGATTTTTTGTTTGAAATCTGACGAAGACTCGCGTCGCACAGAAATATGCTTTGTTAGTTTACGTGGAATAAATTATTCGAGAAAAATAGCCATGGGCGCATTTTCTTTGTGTTTCTCGACAACTAGATGTCGCTTTTTCATAAACCGTTTATCAATATATGGCAAATCGGAAAATGTTTCTGGGAAATGAGACTTTCCCGCGTTTTTCCCGCGAAAATAAAAAAAATTATTAAAATTTTATGAAGAAAATGTCAGACTGTACAAATTGTTTTAACATTTATTAATCTTCATATTATATAATATGAATTTCGATTATTAAACTTTTTGTTAAAAAAAAATTTTCAACTAAAGAAAATATTGACACATTAGAACTTTGGAATATTCGAGAACAATGCATTACAATTTCCTTTATTAGTTGGAGAGTTATAAATATTCCGTCACTTTGAGCCTACAATGTCTCTTGTTCGTGCAAACGTAGCACTATATTTAAAAGCGTCCCGATTCTTATCTCCGTTACAGAGTTTTGAAGTGCTGTGACTTGTCTTAACAGCAGTTAATAAATTAATATTTGCTGGCCGAGTGTTTTACTGGCATTCAAAATAACCTGCCAGATAGGACGGGATGCTTAAACAGTTAGAATAAATTTGAAATCCAAGACATGGCTTAGAACGTTTCATACATTTAGCTCGCTTAGCCATGTTCTGAATCATCTTCGAAATAAAGGTCCTTCAACCAAGTTTTAAGTATAGAAGAAAATAAGAAGAGTAATTCTAGACAAATTGATCGATTTCTCTAATACATGTTTTAAATATTTGCAATATAATATTGTAAAATATGCAATGTAATATAAATTGAAATTGTTTATAATAATAATTTCAGTTATAAATAATAATCATCACTATCAAGAATAATATTAAATAATATAAATAACTGTTAATTATTGAAAAACATTTAACTAATATGTAAATAATATTATTAATTTATGCATATAAATATCTGCGATAAATTTTAATACTTTTTATGATTACTATTATTTGACTTCCCATTGCATAGGATTGACTTTTACTTGAAGTCTTTTACTTGAATAATTTTATGCACTTCAACGACACATTTCAATATCCAATAATTAGTATCGTTTATATCAAATTTTAACTTTTAATACGTTTGTCATTTACGTAAACCTTTCGTCATAAGAATAAAAATCATTCTAACGTAAGTCACGAAACATTTTCCCAAGATAATTTCGAAATCTGCTATACTTCATCCGTCGTGTCAAGAATTGCTCGAGCATCAACTTATTTTATTCGTGTCAATCCTATGAAGCGCTCCACAACAGTATTTTTTCCGAAAGAAAAAGGCGAATGGCAATTGAGAGTTGCTCGTGATGATCGCAACCCAATGTTTCATCAGCGATCACTGTAATTTTCTTATCCTTAATTTCATCAATTATTGTTCATAGTACGACGTTGCGGAAAGACGTCATAAAATTATTTTAGCAATAATCGCTAATGCACTTTGCATTAAAAGGCTAAATTCCAGTCAGCGTAAGTAATCGTCAAGAGCTGTTCAGTTTACCATTAAGGAATTGTAATAGTTCCTTTTGTTACAAAAAAGTATATACCTATATATTGCAAAAGTTATCCCATAAGTAGGAGTCCGAATTCTAGAAGACAATTTATGAACGTACTTTTAGTATTTTGTATAAATAAATGATGAAATAAATGCCAAAATAAAATATTTATTTCTATAAATGTATTGGAATAAATACTTGTATATATACACTGAAAAAAATGTGGGTGAACGGTTATACCACGCACAACAAAACGTGTCTCTCTCAGTTTAGAGGCAGTTGTTGTCGTACATACAACCGTCCAAATCAAAGGTAGCAGCACTGTTACCTCATTTGCGGGATAACAGTTACGCCCCAAAAAAGTAAACATTTATACGGCCAGAGCGTGGCTATTAATAATAATATAACATTATTAAATATAAAATATTAAAAATAATAGTAAAATGTTTTTGCTGCGGTTCATTGAATAGAAATGAGCCCCGTTCTGGCCGTATAAATGTTTACTTTTTTGGGGCGTAACTGTAATAAATCTTGGAATACTGAACCTATACGTTCTTTGTATGTGTATCACTTATAATTTTTGGGAATGTTTTCTATACACATTGTATAGTATTCTATGTTTATAGAACTGTATGCATTACATATACTTAGTTTTTCCAT
>JABFPN010006451.1:0-11581 GCA_022817305.1 Leptoteleia sp. ZL-2020 | reverse complement strand
CCCCCCCCCCCCCCCCCAATTATATCGAAAAGCGTCAGTTGCACGGTCACTGTTTTGTAATTGGTATAATTGGATGAAAATGCTGACACCTTCGGCGCAAAAGGCTAGAGGCTGACGAACGGTCCTTTGACAGAGCCCGCCATTGATATCCATTACAGCCGTGTGATCTACAAAGGCAGACGTCATTTTTCGACGTGAAAAAAGCGCTCGTTCGCGCGAACCGCGTGACCGATCATCAATAAACTAATAGAAACGTGCGTGTCACATGCGGCCTCGCGGCAAATGAAATGAACCCTAGTTTCGACAAATTCTATTTCTGTCACACACATTCGCACAATTGCATACAGGCCGATTCAAAATAATGAAAAATACCCGGCGCCCATTCAACTCTCGAAAAGAAATTTTACTTCAAAATAAAATTATTTAAATCATTTCAAAATAAAATCAGTGGGTATTCTGTTAAAAGCAGTTGTATAATAAACACAAGAAATAAATTAGTTAAAATATATAACAGGAATACGGTTTATTATAGGTTTTAATTATATTATAATTTATATCTAATTATCATATTGGAGGAAACAATGAACAATGTAAAAGTTTTAATAAAAAACTAATTTGACGACAAAAATAAAATTATTAAACTGTTAATCAATAGCTAAAAGTTTGTCAACAATTTCCGAACACCTTGCACGTTGAACTACCTTTTCTGAGCAGCGAAATTTTCAGTCTTGTACGCGAATGTTCCTGTTTATTTTTTTTTTTTCTGTTTCCCTCGGCACACACTTTTTTTTTCGGTAACGCGCGCGCCAATGTGCATAGTGAACCGACCGCTTGTTCCTTTATTTGGGGGTAATCAAATGTTTTATGCTCCAAGTAGGCAGCCACGCAGCAGTTGCGCTTATACTGATCGCGTTAGTTTCAGTCCAATGTGTCATAATCCTAGCAAACGCCACATTACATGGAAACCGACACAAAAGATAACCGCTTTTTGTAAAACCGATAACTAATGATCATTTTATGGCGAAGAGTATACGATTCTTTGGTTGCCTTTATGAATACGAACATAAACCGGAAGCTTCCTAGCAGTTTTCAATGAATTAATGTTTATAGTTTTATGAAATTGTTTGATATTTTTTTTCGAGAAATGGAAAAGAAGTTTATTATATAATGAGAACATTAAAAGAAGAATATGGGAAATTCACTTCGAAACGGCCGATTAAAATAAATATTAAATGAAAAACAATTTACATACAATTTATTTACAGTAAATTGTTTCTTTTAAACATTAAATGTTTATGTTTTACTTCCCTCAGTTTATTAATGCTACATATAAATTTTCGAATTTTGGAATCAAATAAAAATATTATTATACTAAATTTAATTGTAAATGATATAAAAATGTATTTACTTCGTTTACATCGCAAACAAGCAATAAATGTATATTACCAAATTATATTAGATTTCGTAACGAATACACTTAATTAAATATTTGTTCTATATTGAAAGCTTCCGTAAATTACCACTGCTGATTTTAGCTAGAGAGCAAAATGGACTACACGATCATTATAAATTCAAATTTATCCCCAGTGTATCGTGAAAAACCACAAATCTGCGGTGCCCGGTGCAATTGCATATAACAGATTTCCTCGATATGTTTACCTCAAAAACTGATCATTTATAGAAACAATTTTTATTCAATAATTATAATTATCCAATATAAAAATAAAATATTGTAAATGATAAAAAAGTTTGGTAATAATGAGTGGAAAAATTTTGCACATCAATAATAAAGGATTCAATTTTTTTCTCAATTCTAAACATAAATACATTTATCAAACAATGCTTATTATATTATATAGACCACATAAATGTAAACGAATTTATAATCCATATATGCCACCTATAAATAACATATATAACAACACTTTATGTGACAGTCATCATACAACACACATTCTGCACACAATTTTTTCCACGGATATAACGCAATCAAGTTCAAAACAAACAAAATTGTTCAAACCAGTTAACAAAAAATACGAATGGTTGAAAAACTCGACTCTCACATCACTCATGTTTTTTCATGAATGAAAACAAAAAATGTGAATAGAAAAACTATTGTCGAACAGCAGTGCAATCAAATAATGAAAGGCTGTTTAACGTTCGTATGATATGTGTCGGACTCGTTTCCACCATAACATGAACGTCAATCAATACCTGACACGTTTCAGTATAAATAAACATAAATCATTTGTAGATAGTGATCGATTCCTATAAAATGCAAAATTAAATATCACGATTAAAGTTCGTCTCGTAAAATCATAGTGATTTCAGCGTAACGCTTTCATATTATACCTCACACTCAATTGGACTGTTATATTAACTCTACAAATAAATCTCCACCGTTTGACAAAATTATATAATGTCATACCGATGGCTGAATATCTCAAGATAATATATACCTAGAAATACTAGCGATTTTTTATCAACATCGGATCTTTTTTTTCGCTAGACAATGTCGAGTTTTGAGCCGAATAAGCGTCATTTGGTGGAACTTTTAATTTGCTTGTTCAATTTGAAGAAATCTACAATTGAGGCGTAGAAGGCAAGGGAAGTAGTGGAAAACCGAAAGTGTACCAAGTCGCGGAATCAGAAGTTTTATAGATGAAGTTTCGTACCAAATTTAAGATCAACTTGAACTTATTTTCAATAAAATATTAAGTACCTCTCTTTCAGGATGAATACCTAATTGTTTTTTTTTTTTTTTTATTATTAAAAACACTGAAAACTTATTTATACTCCGAATAATAAATGTAAACGGTGGTCGCAAATGAAATATGCATGCGCAAGTAGAAACACGGTTTCTTATAATGTGTTTCATCTCCTGAAGTAATTCAATCCGATTGTGGGAAATCTAATCTTGCGAGTAATGACAACCCAGCGGAACTGGCTATGATCTTTCCGTTGACCGGCGGAAAGGCCGAAAATGAGGGTCCCGAGTCTAGAGAACTGGAGCGAAGCCTGCTCGTAATTCATAGGAAACGTAACCCATTTCATTAAGACCTCGATCCCTGTTACGTTTCTCAGTAAACAAAGCGAAAAGGATGTTCCCCAGTGCAGAGTCTTTGGCGCCAAACAAAGCGCTGTAATTAAGGGCCGAGAAATAAAGTGACCTGGGGAACAATTAAAATAATCACTGATATTACTTGGAACTGTGATTTAAGCTCGACGATTTGTCCAGTCACGTGGCTTTTCTTCTCGAAACCGACATTTCGAGAAGAAATGAAGAAGTCAATTATTTCATTAGGAACAAAGGAACTTGTCATTACTGATGAATTCGATTTTATTTAAAGTATAATATTGTGATTGTGTTCGTCTCTTTCTATACTTTATTATTCTTTTATAAAAGTTTTATTGGCTATTTAAAAAAACAACGTTAACAAAAATTTAATTAATGCTACTATTATCAAAAATAACTATGTTTAGAAATTTTGTATTGTATTTTCTATCAGGTAATGTAAGAACGAAAATATTTAAAACTGAAATGGGTAAATTGGTGGTAAAATTTCTATTTTTTTTTTTTAATAGTACAAAAGTTTACCGTGTACCAAAAGTAACTTATAAGTTCCAGAGCTCTTATTAGAAACAGTAAAATATGCATATCAGCGTATATATGTTCAGAAATTAACATTGCTGTTTGAAATTGACCCTGTATCAACTAGACACGGTTTCAATTATATATTATTGTAACGAATACTGTGATTGTACGATTACTAATAAACTTTTCTCAATACTAGACAAGGAGTTGTGGTCAATTAAACGAATTGTCGGGCTCGGAAATAAAAATGATATCATCCACCCGGAATCGCGCGTATTGTATTCATAAATTGCGTCACCGGTTGCTATAGGCCAGCATTTATAACATAATGCAGCGTCCTCCTACGGGCATAACGAGTATTTATCGGCGGGCAGGTATTTATGTGGCTATTTATGAGAAAGCACGATCGAACGATTCTAATAATAGCATCGATTTAGACCGCGCGTGTTTATCGTCGCCATTAAATCAAATGGATGGAGCGACTTGCGTGTGCTTTTGGATTAGCGGCGAGCTTTCTGGTTCCAACCCGTTGAAAAATAGTCGCACGACAATCCTTGACTAGCCCGATGACACGGAAGATATATGCACGAATCGTTCTCTCCTTCTCCATTTATCCGTTTCAGATGGAACGCGAAGACATTTCCAGAATCGGCCTTTTTATCGAAACGATCTCCGACCCAACTTCAACCTTTGTCTTGCCGGAGTAATGCAACTGTAATAATAATTCAATTAGTCAGTAAATCAAGCCATTTAACCGGCTTAGATTTTAGATGAAACAAGAAACGCCATCTTGGCACCCAAAAACTATTTTCAGCGAACTTGAGATAAAATTCAAGAAAAATTATAATTTCTACTGACTATGTTAACGCGAGTGCGAGCTTCACTTCGGGTTCGTGTCGCCATAAAAGCGCATAAAAGCGCAGGAAGAAAACAATTTTTACTCGGAAAACAACTCTCCCTCAATGACTTCTCTGTAAATTCGACTTTACATCAATGCCAAAGATAAGTCCCGGTACGTTTTTCCGTGTGTCGCTCGAGATTTCCCGACGGCGGAGTTCGTTCGTTATTGCAAATAATTCGAAATTCAAATTCAATTCGCGTAACGCGCAAATCCTCTTCAACAACGCACATTCCTTATCGACAGTCGTTTCATACATAAGTAACAATTGGCTCAATCTAACCGAACGCTCATAAACACTTTATTTCTGCTAACGTTTTCCGCCGCCTTTTTTTCATAACAATTGATGTTTACAGTCACGTATTGTAACACAATAGTCCGTGTTCATTTGTCGCGAGTTACTTCGAGCCGGCGAAACGAACGAGAGTAACAATCGTCTGCAGTGAGAGAGTAACCTGTTTCGATCTGCGGAGCTTACCAGCCAAGTACTTTATAGGAGCACAATTTTCCATTGTGCTTGAAACGGCGCAACGTAACGCTAGTAAACACCTTCAAAGGTCCTCGAAACAACGGAATTCAAAAGGCTTTTGTCCCAGCGGTGAAATAACTGCGCGAGTCATTCTCTTAAATTTGATTTAGCTGGCTGCAGGTATTCCCGCGGCCAGGTACGCCCTTCACCCGAGCCGGATTTCAGTTCGACGGCGTTATCCCAGCTAACCGCCGAAAAGCTACGCGCTCGTTTGATGCAGAAACGACGTTCGGACGTAACGAAAACGCAAAACGATACGGCTAATAGCGCATTTCCAGATAGCATACATCTGAGCAATAATTTAAGTGGTATTATCGGCAGTGCCGAAAGATATTTCCTTTTAAAATCCTGTATTGTAAGTGTTAAATAAACCGCAGAATTTTTCGACGCGTATACGGAGAGAAAAGATTAATAAAAATTACTGACATTGTTGGTAAACTGGTCATATACTTGCAAGAATTGAAAAAATTACTACCCCAAGTTAGTAAAAAGTGTCAGCTTTCTAAGAATCATTTTCGACAAATTGATATGTTTTACTAACTTAAGATAGTAATTTTTCAAGTTTTGCCAATATATAACCAGTTTACTAAGAATGTCAGTAAATTTTATTAATCTTTTCTCTGCGTGTAGATTGTTACCGAGTTAACTTATAGATAATTATGTAATAAATACAAATTATAAGTTATTTAAATAATGGAATAATGAATGTAATTTCAAAGTATTTACCTGCTTTCAAGCCAAGTCCATTCCGGTCACTGTTCACTAGTCACTAGTCGCTGGTCAGACCCAGTCGTTAATCACTGAAAACAAAAAATATTTTAATTACACATTTGATTTCAATAGAAATTAAATCTTTTTTTTTTTTTTTGCTTCTTACACTGAGAAAAATTATATAGTAACTGGCGGACGGGTGTGCGCATATGATAGAATTTATAAAATAATATAATAAATTATATTACATACATGATAGTTTTAATTATATTTATTAATAAATCCTATCGTAAGTACACACCCGTCCGCCGGTTATTAATAATATAGTAAGCTTTATTATATAATTTTTCTCAGTGTAAGCTTTGGCGTATTTTGAAAAAGATGCAGAAATGTCAAAACTTACATATTACTAACGCTGCCTCTTAATAATAAAATCAAACTGTTCAAAAATGAATGGCTCAGCCATTATATATGCTCGTTATCTAGCCACCCCTCCATTAGCTTACGACGATTATAACAAAACAATGTCTTCATTGATAACAAAGCATTTCATTGTTTAATTTTGGTTTTTCTATAGCTAGGTCGTTAACAGCAATTAATATATCTACGAAATCAAAATTACTTAAAATTTAAAATTCAAATTTGCTATACAAACACAAATGTTCGTATAAGATTAGAATTAAAATAGAATTTATAAAATAGAAAAGAACAACTTTAAAATTCACATTATTTGAAAACAAAATTAAATTTCACTTACAAAATAAACATTGCAACCAAGGAACTTGCATTTAATTTCAAAAACAATAAACTTAACAACTTGAAATATACAAAAGTAAATACTCCATCAATTTATGAGAATGCAAAAATTTTACATTGCTTTGTCCATAATCGTTCAGGAAAAATTGGACTCCCTTACCTTCCCTTCCCCGGGCACTCACCACATCGATTGCCCAAACACCAAAAGTTGGCGCGCAAAAAGAAAATACTTGCTTCGCGGCACGTGAGGCTCATAAAGTGTTAAAAAAAGCAAACGCCGGCAGTCGGGGAGAGGAGAGGAATTGTATCAAATTGGAGAGAGCATCGGGATTAAGCGGACCCTCGAAGCGCGTCCCGGGCTGCGCCGGGTTTTGGTTCACACATGCCGGATTAATCCGACCATTGTCGTGCAAATCTAACAAAAACGCGGCCCCCTAATCTCGCGAGCCCACTTGAGATCGGCGTGCGCGCACCCCAGCGCCCGTACAATTAATTTATATAGGTATATATCCGAAAGTGCTTGCCGAGCCGGCTCTGTTTTTCCATTGTAACAGGCCGAAAAGCTTTTATTGGACGCGCCGTCGCGCGATAATCCCAAATTCTCCCCCCCCCCATCAACCCTCTATCTTATGTGTCGCTTTCAGTTTCTACTTTTCGCCCCGGTCCTTTATCTATGTCTTGTGTCTCCTTTGGAATAATGTATAACTGCAGCCACGTAATCGGGCACGAAACCTTAATCGAAAGGCGGACCTCTGGTAGCCACTTTTTACCCTGTCAATGCCGCGAGGACGCGGCACCCAATTGGACGGCTGACGATCACACACACACACACACACGTAGCTGGAGTTAAAAGTAAATTGAAAAATATCGGCGCGCCAGGCACCGTGAAGCATTTCACGGATTTATAATCAATCAATTATGGCCGGAGGAAGTTTTCTGGTTACTGAAATGAAGAAAGCATTCGCGAATACAATAAATCACGTTTCGCGTTGTCAGAATTTAATTGAGGATGGAAAGGCTGTATCAACGGGAATGACCGAAACTATAACCTAATAATCAGTACAGTTGGGGAACCGGGCGTACGTGGTTAGAAATTCATATCGATAATTCGCAGCGTCATTCGCGTAGCACAAAGAGCCAAGCCAATTATCCCTATAATGCGCCTGTAATGAGGTAAGTAGGACACGATGATGGCGCGACAAATTGAACCTGACGGTTCCATCATAATGAAATGTTCAAAAAATTGTTCATTTTTGGGGTCGTTGCAATTACCTTTGGGACAATTATAAATGACATTCGGGGTTACGATTGTTGCGTTTAATTATAAAGTTTAACCTCCGGTTAAATGGCTGTTTAAATAATTTCGATACTTTCCATATGTATGGATTGGATTAATGTATTCGAATTGTAATTGAAGTGAAACTGCGCAATTGCTACGGGAGCTGATTTTATAATATAATTTCTTATAAAGTTGGACGCATTAAATTTAATTTTGTAACCTTTATTAGTACTTAAAATTCATGAAGTTATTATTTGCAAAATTGTAATTAGAACTTTATAGATCTATATGGAATTCATAGCACGAATGGAATTAGAGAAATTGAAGTAGAATAAACCTCCCTAGAGTTACATCTTCATTGCATGATTCCATTCCGCATGATTTGAATGTATGATTGGAATCGACAACTAGAATAAGATAGATGTTAATGTCACTAAGATATGATTTAGTATACATATAGTTTGGCCATTACCATATGATTTAGGCTGTATCCCGGTCCAGACTGAAGATTACAATAGGATACAAGCTGATACATGTAAATTTCATCTACATTATGTAATCCGCTGAAAGATGTTTAATTATTAATATTTACGTACTTCCCCGTTACAGCGAAGAAAAATTCGTATAAAGATTTTAGAAAACTAAGCGAATGTTTCTGTGTTTATGTTTAAAGTGAGGATATTCGATTAGAAATGACAGGTATTTATATAAGAAATAAAAAAAAGTTCAAACAAAGGGTAAGAACGTAACAATACTGCAAAAGCAATTTTTTCAAGATGAATTTTTCTTTCGGTTACTGGTAAAATAATTAGCAGTTGTTTAAAATTATATGCAACTTTGATACTCCTTTCAAAATCGACAATATACCTGAAATGCCGTAGAAGCATAATCCAGTGTGAGTAACTGAATGATGCTCGGCGCGTCCTTCCAATTCATTTGCAGAAATAATGAAACCGTCTACTAGACGTGCGGTATTCGCGTTCATAAACCGTATTGACTGATCTAGCGTGTAACGATTGTCATCGAATGCGCCGCATGACAGGTTACGTTAATTCTAATCCCCGTTGGACGTAGCCTGGCGTATCGTCGAGGCACTCGCTCATTTGCACAATAATAGTGTAATTTTAGCGTCGCCAGGATATCGCCGAGGTACGCAACCAGCCACCGATCTGGCCGCGTGCGGCGCATAGGACCTCCGCACGCCGTTGATAAACACGGCCGTGTAAGCGCACGCATACACGCGTGCTGACAGACTCTCGGCCTGCTTCCGCGTAACAATGGTAACAGCAACAGCAGCAGCAGTTGCCGACAAACGTGGCGCTCCACTTCGGCATTCGGAAATGAATCTATGTCAACTGGCTGGTTGACTGACTGTCCGACTGACTAACTCGCTGTCGCTGTTTCGTCTCTTCATTCCAAGTCAGCAAGAGTACTATTTTCCAATATATATACATGTATGACAGGTATACTTCGAGGATCTAAAAAATATATGTGTAGTACATTCTGCAATTTGGGGCACGATCTCAAAATAGTTACATTGGACGTTGTTAGTTTAGTTGGGTTTTTAAACAAATAAAGATGTGCCTTCCCACGTATTATTAAAATCTAATAATTTGTATGTTGCAAAATTAAACGTTTTTTTCTAATTTTATTGGATTACAACAATATAGTGACCGATATCATGATTTATATTATTTATATGATTTGTTTTAATCGTAAAATTAATTTTATGCATTCAATCTGTTCAAAATCAATGCATATACTGAATACTTTATAATTTCAAATACTCATCTATAATATTAAGATTAGTTTTCTTAAATAGAATTTAAATCGCCGTTTCTGTTTTGTTCTGCAAAAAGTATATCGTTAATAAAACTAAAGCTCTGTAAATCAATAATGTTTGGACAAGTTTTGTCCTGAAATTCACGCGGATACAATTAGAGATATGCATCAATCTAACGGTATAGTCATCGAATACTATAATTGTTATTAGTATTATAATAGACTGCAAGGGAGAGATAAATATTTCAATTCAGACAATATCATTAACCTTGATAATGAATTTCTTATGCATTAGTTTGATATATTAATGAGAGTATAATTTTAATTTTAATTACCAATAGACATATTAGTTTTATACATAGGTCATAATTCTTTGATGTGACGCATGTAATTTGTATATAACATAATATATATAAATAAAATTTCGCAAGAAAAGTTAAAATGACAAAAAAGTTCTAATTACTATTATGAAATATTTACCATTTTATTTCAATTTCGTGATTTTTATGAAATTCCCTTAAACTCATTAAAATAAAAAAAATAAAACGTTTAATTGTAAAACTTTAGCACCACATATTTACATATATACAACACGCTAATACCAAATGTACTTCTTCACTCACAAATAAAATACAATTCTATTTATAAATTTTTGTTAATGAAATGTTTAAATAAAAATATAAAAGTTGAAATTGCACAACTGAGGTAAAATGTATTCTTCATTACTGTCATTACCTAATGATCGATAAGATATACGCGCCAAAGAATTTGATAAAAATATATAAATTTATTTTATAGTAACAAGTGAAACATTTAATGATATCTAAGATTTTTTAATGAAATCCAAATCGATGTTTTTTCTTTACTTTGTAGGCTTGCCTAATGTACATTAAATTACGATCAATGTTAATACCTAATCTTTTTCTTCGTTATTAATTAAAATTTAGTTCAATTTCTGATCAACAGATTTTGCTCATAGTAGTACGAGACATGATTCGGGAATGTGCTCTGACATACGTATTACCCGATAAATTGGAGAAAAATTATCGAATATAAAAGTAATCATAACTATAAGTTTGCATAAAAATATTTCATGTAATCAGAATGGAACGGTTTCTTTTTTTCTTTGGCTGTATCATCGCGGGCTGTAGTGGCAACTTTGTTCATTACGGTAAATAATATTCAATTTAATAACAATGCTAATTGAGGTTAAACACGAAAATAAATGTCGACATAATATTATTTTAGATGAAGTAAAATTTTTGAAAGACGGAGATTTGTGGAATGTGTATAACAAACATAATGAAGATTCGTGCACAATTATTTCAAACGATAACCAAACTTTTAAATATGAGTATAAGTCCGGGAATATTAGTTTTTCAAACAAAAAAATAGAACATAAAAAATATAATTGTGATGCGCTTCTGACAGTAAGTGTTAATGACACAGGAATATGGACTTTTAAAAACCCTTCGGGTGATAAGAAGTATTTCATTGTCGTTACTAAAGTAAGTAAAATTTGCTACATTAAATCTGTTTAAAGTATATTAGCATCTGATTTGATTTGATTAAATTTTATAATTTCAGGAATTGAAATTTGCTCCAGTCAAAAAACGTTCATGGATAGGAGTGTTTGAAAATAATTACATGCTCCCATACTTGGTTTATGATTTCAATTTAGTTCCTGATTGTTATTTGGTAACTAAGCACATACAAATAATTAAAAGTTATTCTAATTTTTAACGCACAAACAAAAATTAATTCATAACTTTCTTTCAAAAAATCATCATTTTCTTATGTAAACATTTAATTTAGGTGAATCACACCAGTATGTACATTCCAACACAGAAATCTTTCAATCGTTGCGAAGCACATTTAAAAGCTTTACGTGAAAATGATGGAACTTGGTCAATTTATGCCGTGAAAAAAAATGATCTAGCAATCCGGAGTGACTTTCATTTAACGATAATAAAAACAGAAGTTAATCCGGAAATTGTAAGTTTCTAACACTGCATTGTAAATCATAATTCG
>JABFPN010006450.1:0-11581 GCA_022817305.1 Leptoteleia sp. ZL-2020 | reverse complement strand
GGGAGGGGGGGGGGGGGGGGGGGGGGGGGGAGGAGGGGCGAGTATTCGATGATTTTATCGGAGTCGTGATTATTCTAACAAACACTTCGTTACGTCGTACTAAATTGAATTCGTAGCGAATAAAAGAAATTAGCAATACTCAGGCGTGCAATCCTCTATAGATTTCTTCACCGATATTTGTAACAAATAAATGTTAGTGAATAAGGAACAATACCGACGAAAAGTTGGTATTCCTAATATAATAGATCATCTTAATAGGCAATCAACTGATTGTTTATTAAATTATACAAGAATATTCAAAATCAATTATCTCTAAAAATAAGATTTTTTACTTTGGCGATTATTATAGATCAAATTTTAATAATTCTTCCTGAGCTGTGTAAATGAAAAAGTTCATCGTATTTGATTAATGTCATCATTTAAACAGTACTAATTTATATTAACGTTCAGCGCCAACAACCGAAATAAAATTGTTATAAAGAATGTATAACGATTTCCTTTAACCCTGTACATAAAACATAACGCGGTTTTATTGCAGGAAGGAATTCCCTCCGATGAGATACTTTTCAGTTTACGGTTTATCACATGTAATGAAACTTCAAGGCATCTTGGATTTACTTCTCATAATTATTAAATTATATATGACATTTGATAATTTGTCTTTATATCGTAAAGATCCATTGTTTTATTCGTTTTTAGCACTTTTATAGTTTGTTTCATAGCTTGTTATCGAATAAGAAAAAAAAAGTAATTTAAAGTTAAGGTTGGTTAATATTTTTTTTTATTTTTTAGGGGTATAAAATATATTCTTAGAAAAATATAATGTATAATATTGAAATAATAAGATAATTGTGAATTGAACAAAATATAACCAAAGTTTTTTAATTTTGTAAACTTTAATTCAAAACAATTAAAACAGATATTTCTTTACATATTTAGAACAATTTATGTTTCTAGTATTTTTATCAAATTAAAAAATATTATTTTTATTTGAATGACTGATCATCTACCAATGAATGTTCGGATAGATAAAATTTGAATACGTGTATGCAAATGAACAGAAGCCCGTATAAATTTAATTTTCTGTTTATTTCATTAGCATGACACATGTATTGCTGAAAGCTCGATCCTAATCCAAATTATAATATTTGTCCAAGTGTAAAATTCGTTCGACCTCATTTGACATTGATTGAGTGTTAATCCATCCGCTTCTTTCTGGACTCTCCATTTTCACCAATGGGTCATACGTTATTGCGATCCTAACCATTGCTTAATGAACAATGATTCAATTGAATCGGTGTAAATTTATAATAAATGCATTTCGATGCACAGCACACGGTTGGTTCAAATTAGACTGAAATAATACATCGCGGATGCGCATAATGGGCTTTTAAAAATTATGTCAGTCATCGCATACGACAATGTTGTAAAACTGTAATGGATGTTGGAAACTGCGGCGTTCTAAATCTCCGTTGTATGTCGAATCTCGACAAGTTTTAGTTGCACATATCGACACGGCATTTTTACACCGCAGCATTTATTGACTCATTCATTTAACGAGCGCGACGACACACCGACAATGATTGCATGCTCGTTTTCGGCGCGCATTTTTGTTCTTTTAACGAGCGGCATTTATTTTTTTAATTGAAAACATTGCTTTATGCGAAACTTATTGTCTGGAATCAATAAACTTTTCGCTTTCATTTCCATTTTTAAACCTTTTTTCGGAATATATATTCAAAATGTGAATTTATCAATTGGCCCAAGACTGGGCCGACAATGGTATCTAGTTTATCTGTCTAGAATTCCAATAGGCATATTAGTTTACCAATTCTTGTCTAAGGTTGCGAATAACATGTGGGTATTACTACACTGAGAAATGTTTAGTAGCTGCTACTATATTTTATAGCAATATATGTGCTTTTATAAGTAAATTTGTCTTAAATATGCAAAATTTTACCATTAGAAATACTAAAAATGAAAATCATAAAAGCAACCTGGAGCAACTTATTTATTAACTAAAATCGTTGCATAAGTTATTGCAAAAAGTTCATTTTTATCTAATAAACTGAATTTCAATAATTTACATGAATTAGGTAGGACGCATAGAATATTTTAGTAAACTTTTATCAAACTTTTTTGTCGAATTAGTCAGTAATTGAAAAACACGCGTGATTGACAGTTTTAAAGGGTGCAAAAAGATGAAAAAAGACGAATTAAATGAGGGTTAAAAATCTTTTCTTGTTTTTTCTATTCTCTTCAATTTTTTTGTGTTGGCCATTGTGAAGAATCGGCTTTTAATGGTAATCTGAAACGAAATTAATTGTATTACTAAAGATAATGGAAACGTGACGTGTGCAATTTATAAATAATTGATGTTTCAGCGATGGTCGACTTTTGGAGGGCGATCAAATTTTGGCTATAGATGGACAGCCTTTGGACTCAAATATATCCCATGAGCAAGCGATTTCCATCCTTCAAAAGGCTCGCGGCCTAGTAGAGCTAATCGTTGCAAGAAGCGCCCAAGGTAAATTTTGTTATCACATATTAATCATAATGAATAATGTACATTCGACAATTCAAGTTACCATTTTATTCTTAAATGATAATGATCCTCCTTTATCTCTTTATTATATATCATTATACATTATTATTATCGTTTATTTCAATTATTATAAAAGCTATTGTAGTTAACATTCAGTATATATATATTTTATTTCATTATTCCAAAGGATATAATGAAATTCTTAAAGCTTTATTCAATTCACAATTTTAATATCCATATCCTTTATTATTACAATTATGTATTTTGCCAAAAAGTATCTGCAATATATTGAATTTGTTTATTATTATCTTTTCTTTTATGAAGATAATTTCAGGATATAGTAAACTTTTATTATTAGTAATTTTTCACGTATTAGTTATGAAACAAATTTTATTGCGTTGATAGTAGTTGATGTAAATTTGTGTTATTATTACTGACTTGAATGATATGGTTAGATGCAAAGTCATCAAAGCAAAACAATGTTTACTTGAGGGAAGTGACAATAAGCCAGACGCATGCGCAAAATACACTCAATTAGTACGATTATTGCAATCACTTCCTAAATGCACTTCAACGATTATCATAACAGTGACGTAATCGATACATCCGACGTAAGTCAATCAAAGTTGAACATATGTGTCTTTCTAAAATAATGCATAAGATTTATTGCATCTAACGTTGTAAAGTAATTTTGTAGCTATGCAATATTTCTATGATAAATTCATTGTATTATTGAATCTTAGAGTAAAACAAGTATACCATAAGTAGAAGAACATTTTTCCAAAAATGTGCAAAATTTTATTGGAAAATTTTTCTAGAAGCAGAGTACAATGTGACCTATAAACAGATATTTTTAATGGAAGCTAATGAACGTATTTACAAAATTGTGCTTTTAAGGTCGTATTTATATAATTCAGGGTAAAATGAAGAAAAACACTTTTTTTCTAAAATGTCACGTAATAATATAAAATTAGATTTAAAACATTTTTCTTTTATTTTTTATTTTTTTTTATTTACCTAATAAATTTTTAGGAACATAGAGTACTATTAATTTATATTAATATATATAAATTTATGAAATCCAGGTTCGTTATTAAAAAAGCATAATAAAAGTATTGACATTTAGAATATATAAGAATATAATTAAATGCGTGTATAATTCACGTACTATATAATTTTAATATACAGCAAAAATAGTCTTATCAGCATACTGCGAGCATGTTGGACATACTGTATTGATTCAGCACAGTAACCTTATAATTTCTATAACGTAAAACCGTGTGTGTAAAACATACTAAAACAATTAATAACACCAATAGCAACGTCCTCCTGAAAGAAAATTATTAATGCCATTAAGATAAAAATAGCATAATTGTGCTTTATATATGTGTACCTAAAATATGTAAAAAGAAACTATGTACGCTGCATGTATTAGTTTATGTAGTAAACTGCTTTTTAATTTTTCAATTATTGCAAATTATTTTTTCTCTTGGTAAAGTTTTGTTTTCAATATTAGTTCATTATTCAGCAACTTTTCGAAAAAAAATCGGAATAATTAATACCGTTTAAAAATATTCTTTAATGAATCAGGAAACAGCTTGCATAAACAGATGATATTGATTTCTCATCAAATTTGTAATTTATCGACTTTAGTAGAAAATAATTTCAAATTTGAAAATAATAAATTAAAACTTTTCACAAATATAATTTTTATTATATAAAAATATTTAAATTAAGGTACAGATGTCTGCAATATATATTCACATATATATGTAACCTAATAATAGCAGTGCTATACAACCTATTATGCATTAAATAGCAATCAGTATAGAATGACATTAAAAAAATGAAATTATCAAAAACATTATCATAATTTTTAAACGTTGATTTTTTACAATTATTGGAGCGAACAAATTGTGGAATAGGCGGTGCGTTGACAAGCTGAAAATTTGTAGAAAGTTATACAATTTTAACAAGCATGTGAGGTGTCGTTTAGAAACAATTTTCCATGCTTGTAAATAAGAATGATGTTGAAAGCTAAATTTTTGTAATGAGATTAATTATACCAACCATATGAATCATCCAGGAACTACGAGCATTAACATTTCCCAGGGTAAATTATAATGTACTTGGCTGAGTGTTTTTGTTTGTTTGTTTTGTACTTCAATTTCTGCGCGTCTGCTTCAGCACATTATTAATTTTCTTGAATACTAAAAATATATCATTCATAGCTATTTGAATTTGTCTCCTTTGTATTGAAAAGATTTTTATCGTTCTCTTTTTTACTTTTGCCAATGTGTAGGAATGTAAATATTCCCGTACCAGTTTAGAATTGGTTTCAATACAAATTTGTTTCATTGCTTCTCCTACTTTGGAGTAACTCTTGAATACAATATTTCACATGTATACATACATGCAAAAGAAATTATATCTAAATGAAGTTATTTCTACTTTGAATTTAAGCGATTAAAGGAGTACGCAAGGCAGGTCAGTCGACTTAACTTTTATTCGTTAAGTCTACAATAACTCACTGAGATGCGAAATTAAAATTATATTTATCGGATTTGATTTCAATTATATCTATCGGTTTATAATTTCATGGACAAATATATACATTCAATTATGTAAATTCTCTTTCCCAAAAATCATATAATTCCATATTTTTAACGATAATTTATGAAAGCTTATTAAATTATTCAATTTATTTTGATTTTGTAAAATAGTTATATTTTATTAAAATAAATTATAATTTGCATGTTTTGTTGTAATACACTTTGAAATTATTAAAGCTACCCGAAAATTGACTTTTCCCAAGGGGTATATTGAAATAGTTTGAATATTCTGAATAAATACAATTTTGTTAGTAATGACAAATACTTCAATGTCGATGAAATCTGAAATAGGTTTGATAAATTTGATGGAACGAGTATCAGACTGACAACTGATGGAAATTGAGTCTTGCATAACAAGACTTCTTTAATCAAAGCTAAAAGTATATTGATATTAATTAATTGAATTTAATTTATATTCAGTTAAAATGCGAAACTATTCTACAATTTGAATTTCATTTTAATGATAAAATATTTCTCTATTAGCATATTTACACTTAATTTAATTTATTTGTAATGTTATTTGAATCATAATATAGCGACTATGCTTATATTACAAACATTGTACTTCACTTTCCTCGTTTTCTTTGAAGAAATTACAAATATTTACAGTCAACTCAACCGAATGAATTTAATTTGTCTGCAATATACAATTTGATGAATGTTTTTTTTTCTTTTTTATTCTCTGGTTGAGCGAATAGGTAAAACGTGACAAGGTTTGAATTGCGAATAATTTAACTGTGTATTTTACACATGATATTATGCTGTCCGTAAAAAGGTTTCACGGAAAGTTCCTCGCATATAAATTTAATACAAATGTTTCACGCTTGATAGCATTTATTCACATTAGTTTAGTGTGAAATCTTCTTTTAATTAAATAATAGATTGTATAAAGCGTCGACTAGTAACAAAAAGTAAAACAATTTAAATATTTTTTGCCATTAACATGCAAAATCATATATTTTATATAATTACGAACATTACAAAGTAAATAATAAATGTTACTATTGCTATTATTATTATTATTATTATTATTATTGTTGTTGTTGCTATTGTCTACTTTAAAACAATAATTCTCGACAAACTGGTATGTGCTGCTAATTTTTGATAGCTACTTTTTCATGTAGATGACCACATTACTAATACGTTAATAATTTGCCTTGGATCTTTCCTGTCCATACATCTTTTGATATTATATATAATAATCAAGTAACATTAAACTTATTAATATTGCATGACATAATTTTACTGCATAAGTTGTGTATATTAAGTGAAAGTACTATATCACTATTAATATTGTAATTTCACAGCATAATAATTAAATGTGTCCAACTGCTGGTCAGCTTTGTTTATAACAGTTCACCAAAATTCTTGGAACGTTTGTAATTTCGAATATCGTAATGCAAACAGAGAAGGTAGTTTGAATCTGAGGTCTTTTGTAAAGTTTCTCTGCTACTTTGCGTATGAGGATACAGTACTATTTCATATAGCACAGTAAACTTCTCATTGTTTCAAATAAAACGTTTATTTATGAAATAAGATAATAAAGTGCGACAAAAAATATAAACTTTAGCTACTTTAATATACATCATATTACATGCAGAAAAACTATTCGTTGTTTTTGTTTTAAATTATAATAAAATTTACAATAAATTAGGACATGCAAGTTTATTAAAGTAAAGTTTGCTTTAATTTATAATAATGCATATAAAATTCAAGTATAAGAAATAATATTACTTAAAATGTTGACATGATGGATACTTGAAATCTTGTTTTTATCTTGAAATATCGAAGTACTTGATTTCGAGTCACAAACCTATGCTATATCAACAATGATTTCTAGTTAATAGCAATAAATCGTTTAGTTTCGCAAACTTCAGTCCGTAGGGAAAAGATACTTTCGCTACTATTCTTTCGCTACTGTCTGAAGTTGACTAATTTCTGAAAGCTGATCTAAACTAAAAAGCAATACTTTCTTCGCAGCCGTAAATGGTTGCACCCTTAAATTCGTAACTTACACAAAAATTTTAAATAACACTTGAAAAAGAGAGTTTTACTTACCCATGGCAATATCAAACTTCAAATGAGTTATTTATTTGAATGCAATGTTTGCAAAAGTAAACATCGTTCTCATTGATTTTACTACTAGCGACGACGATATTATTTTTTCATGAATGATACTCAATAAAAAGTAAAGAGTATTTTTACTGAAATATTGAATTAAAAAAAAAAAAAAAAGTGGATAACAATATACATTTTCAAAAATTGGCGTTTTCTATATTTGCCTGGCTTGCCAAATATTCACATTATTCATGAATTGTTCGAATAAATTCAGAAATAAGAATATTCGACTGAATTGCAACATGTTCAATGTTTGAAGATTCGAGTGTTCGAACATTCTAATGTTCAACGATGCAAATATTCGAAACGTGGAGTATTGAAATGTTTAAATTTTATATTTTAGCTTACCTTATTTTATGCAAGTTTTTGATTACTTTTTTTGTTCAAAATAGACAGAAAATCGTAATACTAGTTATTTCAATTTTGTACAATTTGTGCGAGATTAAAATAATTTTTTTACTGAATATGTAAGCATAACCATCTGCACAATATAAACGAAAAATATTCGAAAACGTAAGGTTCGCTCGCGCTGTTTTTCGATTATATGCAAATATGCTGAGCAGAAATGCTTATACATATAAACGTTTAATAAAGATATTTGCATGTAAAAATGTGGAATCTTCTTAGAAGAATATATTCAAGAAATGAAAAAATACGTGAAAAATTATGAATAAAAATATATGAATATGTATTTCTTTTTTATATAAATTTGTTCATTAAAATATTCTTTTTTTATTTGCATACAAAAAATTGTGAATTAGACTGACTTAAGATCTACGCTGTAAACATGGCAGAGTCTTTTATTTTATGCTCCTTTCGTTGAATAATTTCTTCACAAACTGTTTTGAATTATCATAATTAGTGTGAAAGACTTTTTAATCTCATTCCTTAATTTTAGAAGTATAAATAATCAGTAGCTTCCGTAACATACATTTTTCAAATATTTTCAGTTTTGTAAGCGAGTATTATTATTTCATTACATTACAAGACCTTGCGAATTTATTGAAAATTACTACATTACTCGTGAATTAACATTAATATTAATACATTAATTCGTGTTAAGTTTTGTGCACTTAATTATCTATTCTTGAAAAGATCCTTTTATTTAAACCAGAATCCTGTTATGTTCAATTGAAAATCATCTTAATATAATGTTATTCAAGAATTTGCCGGATTTTCTTAAGCTAAATCAGATTAAGGAAAGAAATATTTGTGTACCTAAATCCTTCTTTTAGTAATATACAATTATTTAGTATTTAAATCATGTAAATTTTGATGAACGATGTATTGTAGCAAGGTGACTTACTGCAATAAAATTATTATGCAATTATTATTATGTATTATCACTTAAAATGGCATTCTTATTAATACATTGTTTTCTTAAAATTATTTGCTTATTTATTTATATAAAAAACTTTATTTCTATATTCCTTAATAGTATTTACAGTTTGAAATGATTATTGACAAGGATAAGATTGGCACTAACATTAAGATTTATAACTCAATTAGACTCATTATCGTACATCTTAAAGTAAAGAGTTATTGTCTCTAATCTTTTCACATCTCTTTGTAAATTAACTTATTTATAAAACCTCTAATTCAAATATAATTCTAACTTTATATTACGCATATACACTTCTTTTATAAATTCTACTTATATAATTTAATAATACTTTGTCTATTTATTATTAAAATTAAAAATAGAAAATGGATATAATCAATAAAAATATATAACCTGTAAGGCTATGTTCCAGAATTATTTGGTTATTATTTTTATCTTCGACTTTATTTGTTTTCATATTTCTACTTTGTGAAATCAGAAATAAAAGCTGATTAAGGAACACGGACGGAAAGAAATTTAGTAGTGAATTTTGTTTTCGAGAAATTGATGATGATATTTAAATATAATGATAGTTGATTGAAAGAAAAAATTACAGGAAATCTAATGTTCTCCACGAATAAGACCACGTCTTAAAATAAGTGAAAAAATAAATTTTTTTTTCCAGATATTGGGAGCATTTTACCGACGGATGAGTTGTCCGGGGCTTCGAGTTCGACAGCGGCAGCAGGGGGAGCGGCAACTGTCATTGCAAGCGGGGTCCAGAATTATTCCGATAAGGAGCAGACGATTTCGGCGTCGTCAACCGGGACTGCGGTCGCCTCCAAGTCGAGCGTGCCAAGCAGCACCGCCGTACCTGCGGTATCAGTTCCCGCGACAGCCACCCCTGCGAGCACCGCTGCCGCCGCCACACACCCCGGAGGTTTCGTCATCGAAAGAAGCCCCTCCGCAGTCAGCGACGCTTCCAAAAGTGTCTCTGACATGGTGGTAAGTAGCGATTTTATCAATCTAATCAGAATCGCTGCCACTCTGTAACGACATACATTAACAACCGAACAAACCATCGATGATTCCGCAACATTCGGAAACAGATAGTAATATATTAATATATAAGAAGTTATTTTGTGGATAATTATAAAATATTTATTCTACTTATCTAATTTTTGGCTAAAATAACTCGACTGCTCTTTTCTTAGCATAGAACTTCCGTACAGTCTACATCTGTTATTCAAATTTTAATTTCCACGAATCGTTTATAACTAATCTACGATACATTGCATTATAATTTTTTCAAGTTTCTGACTGTGCTAACTCACATGAAAATTTGGTAATAATTGATAAATCTTTCTTCTTGGAGTACATTGGAAAAAAGTTTGCAAAATCCAGAAGTTTCACGTTTTATCTTTGCATCAAATATGAGGGTGAAAGACTTTCGAGCCAAGTTTTGTCGAATGAATGATTAACTAATCAGTTTAATTTATCTGGATGAATTTTAAAATAGAAATTCAATGAAACATGATATTGCATGCAACGTATGCTCTTTTCAAAATAAATGTATAACACTTTAATCGTTTGGAGTTATGTGTTACAAATTGAAAGTGGCTTTATAAATTACCCAATTTAATTATGTACAATTTCTTTGGTTGAAATTTTCATCAGTTGCATTCGATACTCCTCTTATATTTAGTGAATTTGTAATGAACTGCGCATTATGTGCGAGCTCTTCGTTAAGTAACTAATAGCTGTTTATTGAAAAGCGTTTCCGGTTCTTTGAGACGACTTTATCACATTATCAGGGATGAATAATTAATGAACGGTACAATTAAAGCAACGAATCGCATCATAAATGAAAGATGATCAATATTGAGAGGGGAAATATGTCGTGAGATTGTTTTGAATGATCGTTTGACATTTACTTTTGATATGATAAACTGATTATTATCGGTTGAAACGCAAAAGTTTTATTTTCCTGAAACATGTTTCACACTAATTTATGAATAGATTGTACAATTTTTTATTGTACTTTTTGCAATATTGTCCATCTTGTCCTCTAATTATAACGAAAAATATCAATTTTTTCAAAATTGTTCTCTCAGTTTATAGAATCTTAAAAAGTTAGCAACATTTACAGTTCTCTGAGTTCTATTTAGGGTTTTCGCAATTTCTTCCCAACATTACAATTTGCCAGCACTTAATATGTTTGTAGTGTGTGCAGAATGTCCTAGTTTAACTATGTATTGAAGAAACTATACCCCTAGGATATTTGAGAAATAATACCGCGTTCATAAGTTTCTATGCATAACAAATAATTTAAAAGATAAATGTTGCTTTTTACTAGAAAATTAGCCTCTCTGAATAGCCTAGTTTAATATTTTAATATCTTGTTGCCGGTTGACAGTTTTTTGTTTCAATAAATGGACTTAATAAAAATTTATATACGATACGTGTGTTAAAAAATGAAAAATTGATGATGAATAAGGCAATATAAAACAAATAAGAACATTCATAAAAGCGCTTGCATTTATCTATATGTTGCAAGAATAATATGTAGACCGTGTAATACAGTAGGAAAGATATACGAGGGTGGATTGATAAGTTTCCGGCCTGACCAAGAAAAACAACGTTTTTAAGAATTTTTTTTTTTTATTTCTCAACATAATCTCCTCCAAGGCTGATACATTTCTCATAGCGGTGTTCTAGTCTAGTAATGCCATCTCTATAGACTGATTCGTCAAGATCCTCAAAATACCCATTTACAGCTTCGATTACTTCTTCATTGTCCGCAAATCTCTTACCGCCAAGCCATTTTTTGAGGTTAGGAAACAGATAATAGTCACTCGGGGCTAGATCTGGAGAGTAGGGAGGGTGCGGCATCAATTCAAACTTCAGATCGTTGATTTTAGCCATCGCAACGATTGACTTGTGCGCTGGTGCGTTATCGTGATGAAACAAGATTCTTTTCTTCGC
>JABFPN010006449.1:0-11582 GCA_022817305.1 Leptoteleia sp. ZL-2020 | reverse complement strand
TATTGACACCTAATAAACAAAAGATCAGTCAAATTTGTATAGGTATTTTGAGTAAACGATTTTGTCAATCTGGACAGAATTTCCGCGTTTATTTGACCAGAAGTTCGTAACCATATAAGTTTATCTAATATGTCTAAACCATTATTTTGCGTGTACAGCGCATACCTTCTATTTACATATTTTTGGGCGCTACTTTTTATCTTCATTGAATGTTCAACTTAGCTAATTTTGCATAATTTTAACCTTGTATGAATGTTGCGGAAGGTGAGATTTTCTCTAAAATTAACGTTCACTGAACCTATGTGTGTTCTTGGGGATGTGATATTGCTTAGAACGTATTCAAAATATTTAACATATATATAGTTATTTATATTTTTTAAACCACAGTTTAGCTTATATACAACTCAATTCCTTTTTAAAACAGTAAAATTTTCTAATCAATTTCTCTCAATGTATGAATTCTTTATTTTCGTATATGAAATTGTTAAAACATATGGACCATATGTGTTTCATTTTTACTATGAATTCTATTTGATCTATTACAAAAGATGTATACTTTATTTTCATTAATGAGTTCCACTACTTTCAATCGGTAAAAGTACGCATTTTAATTCTAATATTATCAAGAATGAAGAAATGTCATTTGCTTTTTATGTCAGTGTCACATAAACAACTGGACCTACGACACAGTTTCTATAAGTGGAGGTTTGCAACTGTCGAAGAACACGGCGCGCTAGTCTACAAGTTTTATGGATATGAACGTGTTTGCGGACAAGTTTAAATTAGCAAGTTTTCAAGTTACAGAATGCCGATTGGCGGTTGTCCATTGGCTGGATTTCGTTAACCTGAGCGGTTGCTTAACTTGCTTCAGCCTTCGGCAGTCTGTTCAAATTCTATTACAACTACTCCGATGCTCTTTGAGTCCATAATGTAATCGCAATCTTTTGACGCCGATTGCTTAGTTGCGTGACACTAATTTTAAATACATTTTTACTTAACGCGATGCCGTAAGCTTTGGACAACTCGAATTGGGTTGGTAATGTAGAAAACATTCTTTAAAATCGACAATGTCAATAATAAAGAATGTTGAGATGGCGCAAGTGTACAATTTTTTAATGAAAAATTGGCGGATATTATAAAATTAGAAATGTCTGCCTGATTGTCATTGTTTCGGCAACTTTCGATATTATACAATAATTTTCATTAAATTTATTTTTCTTTAAAATACTTATTTGGCTCTTTAAATTATTACGGTCGAAAAGACAATGACCTTGTATTTTGGTGTCAAATTGCATCAAGGCAATTTGATATGCGAGCTAAACTCAGTATTTACCATTGATATGTTTTGCTTCTAAATTAGAATAAATCGAATTATAATCGCGTTTTACAAAATATATTATTTCGCCGAAAACGCATCTATTTTCTTAGAAATAAAATGAGTTTAATTTCGATGCTTTTATTTTGACTTGTAATTACGATAATTTATCTTTATTTTGGTGAATGAAAATGACTTGAAAAGTCATTTATAAATCAAATTATAATAAAAATATTTCATGTTTATTTTTCAAGAATGTATGCCCTTCCGCATAAGTTGTATATACTATACATAGAGAAACACTCTGCTGGGAATTTTTTCCCTGCAACAGATTACCCTGGAACGCATCAGATTGACCACCAGGTCTCTTCCTGCATATTCTACAGGAATTTATTGGTGCATTTTATTCATATTAGTATAAAATGGTTAATGATAGAATCTGTTGTGAGTTTCATTAACCTGGAGTGCACCAAATCGACCACCAGGTTACTTCCTGCATAATCTACAGGAATTTATTGGAGCATTTTATACATATTACTCATATAATTGGCTGTGTGAATATCGAGTTCTCGTTTTTGATCTCTCAAAAGTTTCTGTTTGTTTCGAGCACTTTATTTATATTAATTTTGTTTGTGAGCTGCCTTTTGTGTATATTGAAGTGCAAGGATTGCACTCGCTTGAGGTCTGAGCTGCAACTTGAGCACTGGTTGGCAAAAATTGCGGTTTTCTTACATCCTGAAAGCCTTACCTACAAAACGTCATCTACACTTCATCTCTTATTATTCTGATCAACGCAGCCTCCTACTAACGAGACAAACTGAGGACTGGTATTGGTATTACTCTCCACATTACATGACACTTAGTTTTGTTCATTTCTTTTTGCTATTGATTTTGCAAAATTAACACAGCGTTCAATAAGTCCCGAGACTAACCCAGAGATGGTGCTAGTAGTACCAAACTAGCCACGTTTCCCTAGAGTGCGAACCTTCACATTAAACGTGTAAAAATTTCACGTCGATTGGACCACAAACAGCAGAGTTATCGAGGTTAGAGTATGTGTATGTGTGTGTGTATGTGTATGACAAAGTGCAAGCATTCTGGTTCTCCTGCCCAAGGAGCACTGGGCCTTCGCCTTTGTACTCCATTTTGCTTGCACTTAACCCAATATGTCGGACTTAATCCCGGCCTTCTCCACAAAGTAGAGGAGCTGGTTCGGGCCGACATTCACAAAATCCTCAGGTTCTAACATAGCCGAACCCAAGTATTTCATTCTTTCGGCTACGAATCTGACACATCTGCACAGAACATGCGCAGGTGTTTCCTCTTGTTCTACACACCATCTGCAAAGGTCATTTTTTGTTTTTTCCTTTTTGTGCAGATGACATCTAAATTTGCAGTGTCCAGTTATGAGAGATATAACCTCTCTTGCCCTGGATCTGCTCATTTTCCACAGTTTAGCAGCCATGATATCTGCTTTTTGCCCTAAGAGTTCTTTGGTCCATCTACAACCGTCATAATATCGCCAGTTGTTGCCCAAAATTCTTTTCAATTTCCCATTTATATGCTTTATGCCTTCCCCATAGGGAATTCCGACTTTGAACTACACCGATGTTGTAATTCACCAAGTCCTTTAGCTCCATCCTTCGCTAGGATGTCTGCAAATTCGTTTCCTTTGAATCCCCGGTGTCCAGGGATCCAAAAGAGTCTAACTTTCTACTTCCTTCCGGCTAGTTCATTTAAGAGTCCCGAGGTCCTCTCCACTAGCCTCGATCTCCTGGTACAAACTGTCAGGTATATCAAGCTGGCTCAACCATGTCAGCTCAATCATAAAAGAATATAGAAAAAAATTAAGTACTAATTATTTACTATTTAATTACGAAAAAAAAAATTTTTTTTACTATAGCCGTTTCGGAGAAACCCATGGTTGCTCCAGCATGTCAATCAAGCTGGCTCAACCACATTAAAAATGCAACAAACGCCACCAAATCAAAGTAAATCATAGTTACTAATTAATTACTAACAAAATATAACACTAAAAGTTCAAAAAAAAGATTAATAATAAAAAAAAATTAAATTAAATAAATTTTAAATTGGAGCAAATCCACCCAAATAAGCACATAGTACATAATGCGATGTAAAACGATAATATACGAGCTCAATCGCTCGAAATTGCATGCAGCCTATAGGGGGAATAATACAGAATGAGAATATAACACGATACAATTTTTTACTATCGCCATTTTCGATATGAGACTTTTAACTTTGGCGAAATGGCTGAAATCTCGTCCGAATCATACATAAAGCGTTATAAAATGATATTTTACGAGCTCAATCGCTCGAAATTGCATCCAGCCTATAGGGGGAACAATACAGAATGAGAATATAACGCGATACAATTTTTTACTATGGCCATTTTCGATATTAGACTAACAAATTTCGCGAAATGGCTGAATTCTCGTGCGGATCGTATGTAAAGCGTTATAAAACGATAATATACGAGCTCAATCGCTCGAACTTGCATGCAGCCTATAGGGGCAATAATACAGAATGAGAATATAACGCGATACAATTTTTTACTATTGCCATTTTCGTTATGAGACTTTCAACTTTGGCGAAATGGCTGAAATCTCGTCCGAATCATACATAAAGCGTTATAAAAAGATATTTTACGAGCTCAATCGCTCAAAATTGCATCCAGCCTATAGGGGGAACAATACAGAATGAGAATATAACGCGATACAATTTTTTACTATTGCCATTTTCGGTATGAGACTTCCAAACTGCGCGATAAGGCTGAAATCTCGTGCGGATCGTATGTAAAGCGTTATAAAAAGATATTTTACGAGCTCAATCGCTCGAAATTGCATCCAGCCTATAGGGGGAACAATACAGAATGAGAATATAACACGATACAATTTTTTACTATTGCCATTTTCGGTATGAGACTTCCAAACTGCGCGATAAGGCTGAAATCTCGTGCGGATCGTATGTAAAGCGTTATAAAAAGATATTTTACGAGCTCAATCGCTCGAAATTGCATCCAGCCTATAGGGGGAACAATACAGAATGAGAATATAACACGATACAATTTTTTACTATTGCCATTTTCGGTATGAGACTTCCAAACTGCGCGATAAGGCTGAAATCTCGTGCGGATCGTATGTAAAGCGTTATAAAAAGATATTTTACGAGCTCAATCGCTCGAAATTGCATCCAGCCTATAGGGGGAACAATACAGAATGAGAATAGAACGCTATAGAATTTTTTACTATTGCCATTTTCGATATGAGACTTTATAACTTTCGCGAAATGGCTGAAATCGCCTACGGATCGTAGGTAAAGCGTTATAAAAAGATACTTTACGAGCTCAATCGCTCGAAATTGAAAATAAAATAGTTATTTGTGTATCAAGAGCGGAATGGGCGATATTTCGCATGAGTGTTGCCAACACACGAGTGTGAAATATCCCCATTCCGCTCGCGATACACACACTATTTTTTGTCATATCTATGGTGAAAACGAGTCAGACCATGGTGAGGTCCAGGGACGAAGCCCCGGTGGGGCCCCTATATACAGCCTATAGGGGGAAAAACACACAATGAGAATACAACTCGTTACAATTTTTTACTATAGCCATTTTCGGTATGAGATTTCCAAACTGCGCGAAAAAGCTGAAATCTCGTCCGAATCATACGTAAAGCGTTATAAAAAGATATTTTACGAGCTCAATCGCTCGAAATTGCATCCAGGCTATAGGGGGAACAATACAAAATGAGAATAGAACGCGATAGAATTTTTTACTATTCCCATTTTCGATATGAGACTTCCAAATTTCGCGAAATGGCTGAAATCTCGTGCGGATCGTATGTAAAGCGTTATAAATAGATATTTTACGAGTTAAATCGCTTTTTATAACGCTTTATGTATGAACCGGACGAGATTTCAGCCTTTTCGCACATGTTGGAAGTCTCATATCGAAAATGGCCATAGTAAAAAATTGTATCGCGTTCTATTCTCATTCTGTATTGTTCCCCCTATAGGCTGGATGCAATTTCGAGCGATTGAGCTCGTAAAATATCTTTTTATAACGCTTTACCTACGATCCGTAGGCGATTTCAGCCATTTCGCGAAAGTTGGAAGTCTCATATCGAAAATGGCAATAGTAAAAAATTGTACCGCGTTCTATTCTCATTCTGTATTGTTCCCCCTATAGGCTGGATGCAATTTCGAGCGATTGAGCTCGTAAAATATCGTTTTATAACGCTTTACATACGATCCGTACGAGATTTCAGCCATTTCGCGAAAGTTGGAAGTCTCATATCGAAAATGGCCATAGTAAAAAATTGTATCGCCTTATATTCTCATTCTGTATTGTTCCCCCTATAGGCTGGATGCAATTTTGAGCGATTGAGCTTGTAAAATATCTTTTTATAACGCTTTATGTATGATTCGGACGAGATTTCAGCCATTTCGCCAAAGTTGAAAGTCTCATATCGAAAATGGCAATAGTAAAAAATTTTATCGTGTTATAATCTCATTCTGTATTATTCCCCCTATAGGCTGCATGCAATTTCGAGCGATTGAGCTCGTATATTATCGTTTTACATCGCATTATGTACTATGTGCTCATTTGGGTGGATTTGCTCCAATTTAAAATTTATTTTATTTAATTTTTTTTTTATTATTAATCTTTTTTTTGAACTTTTAGTGTTATATTCTGTTAGTAATTAATTAGTAACTATGATTTAATTTGATTTGGTGGGGTTTGTTGCGTTTTTAATGTGGTTGAGCCAGCTTGATTGACATGCTGGAGCAACCATGGGTTTCTCAGAAACGGCTATAGTAAAAAAATTTTTTTTTTCGTAATTAAATAGTAAATAATTAGTTCTTAATTTTTTTCTATATTTTTTTTGATTGAGCTGACATGGTTGAGCCAACTTGATATACCTCAAGCTGTCAGTACCTTAATAGCTGCCTGACTGTCTGAATATATGTTAATTATCTTATTAAGATAAGGTCTTAGATCCATCAGTGTACCATGTGCATCCCTTTCTTGGGCCCAAGCCTTTATTCCAATCCTCTCTGTCCGGTATACAGATCCTAAATCTGTTGCCGAAGTTATATTGAGAATTACATCTATCTTGTGTCGATTTATAGTTTTCTCCTGAAAGCAGAAATCTTTCTATCGTCCTATGCCCTATGTTACCAGGTTTCCAGTAACCCAGGCATCTTAGTCTATGTGCTGTCCTAGCTGCCGCTCCCACAATACTCAGTTTCAGATCCTGAACCCCAAGTATCTCTGTGAGAGCGGCAGTAGGAGTGCTCCTTTGTACCCGAAAAGCTCCCCTCAGGATTATCGCCTGGACATGCCCAAACAACATTCCCGTCGTCTTTAGTTCCGCTCTCCTCCACCGTACATCTGCCGAGTATGTCAACCTCGGCATCAGTATGGCAGTATATATCCATTTTATTTTATCGGGTCCTAAGCCCCACTTAATGCCGGAAGCGGACATACAGTGCGCAAAGATATTCACAACCTTTTTGCACTGCCACTCCACGTGTTTTCGCCAAGATAGCTTTCGATCCAGGATAACTCCCAGATATTTCACTTCATCCACAAAAGCTATCTTTCTATCATAAAATCTAATCTTTCTCAATTTCATCAGTTTATACTTCCTGGTAAAGATCATGATATTGGTTTTGTCCGGATTGACCGTAAGGGATCTTTCCGTACACCATCCTCTGACTTTATTTAGTCCATTCTGTAATTTATCTGGCAATACCTCCTCGTATTTGCCAGCTACCAGGAGGACAATATCATCAGCATAACCCACCGCATATAAGCCGTTTTTGTTCAGATCTCTAATTAGATCGTCTACCACCAGACTCCACATTTGAGGGGCTTGAACCCCCCCTCCCCCTGTGGACAGCCTTCAGTATTCTAGTCCTCTTGTTTCTATTCCCATCCAGGAGAAGCTTATTTCTCTGTTGCTGAGAGTACCCAGCATCCATCTCACAATCGGGATGGGTATCCCGTGTTTCTCGCATTGTTTCCCAATAGCACTCCTTCGAGTGCAGTTGAATGTTCTTTCGATGTCTATAAAGGCACCTAAAACCACTCTAGAGTTGGTGATGTTGTCCTCAATATAGCTCACTACTGAGTGCAAAGCTGTGTCCGTGGACTTTCCAGTTTGATAAGCATGTTGATTATCATGCAGAGGAAAGTCCCGTAACGGACCCATCTATACAAAACTATCAACCAATCTCTCTTGAGTTTTGAGTAAGAAGGACGTCAGGCTTATTGGCCTGAAAGCCTTAACTTCCGAATAGTTGTTTCTGCCAGGTTTTGGTATGAACACTACTCTTATTTTCTTCCAGGTTATCGGTGTGTACCCTGTAGCTATACAGCCTCTGAACAGATTGGTAAGTTTACAAATAATGATGTCCATCCCCTCTATCAGTAGCGCTGGAAAGATTCCATCTTTTCCCGGCGACTTATACCTGTCAAATGAGTTTACTGCCCATCTGACTCTCTATGATGTCACTACTTCAGCCACAAGTCTCCTGTCTTTCTTTCCCTTAGTTAGAGTAAGTCATTTTGTAATTTGTTTGAAAAATGGAACAAAGCGAGTTTCGCGTGTTGATAAAACATTGTTTTTTAATGGGTAAAAACACCGTAGAAGCCCAGCAAAGGCTTGAGAAACGTTACCCGGAATCATCTCCATCTAAATCAACGATTTGTCGTTGGTATGCTGAGTTTAAAGGTGGTCGTACGGACACAAACGATGCTGCTTTGGTAGGCCGTTGGAAGCCGTTATACCGGAAAATGTGAGTGAAGTATTCAAAATCGTAATGAAAAATCGCAAAGTAAAGGTCCGTGAGATTGCAGAAATGACACAGATATCATCTGGAAGCGTATTTACAATCCTTCATGAAAAATTGAGCATGAAAAAGGTTTTTTCCAAGTTGGTGCCGCGATTGCTTTCAATGGAACAAAAACAGCAACGAAGCGACGATTCAGAGAGCTGTTTATCGCTATTTACTCGCAATAAAAAGGATTTTCTGCGTCGATACGTGACCATGGATGAAACATGGATATATCATCTCACTCCGGAGTCGAATCGGCAATCATCAGAGTGGCGCATGGCTAGCGAAAGCCGCCCAAAGCGTCCAAAAACGCAGCAGTTTGCTGGCAAAATCATGGCGTCTGTTTTTTGGGATACACATTGCGTCATTTTCATTGACTACCTGGAAAAAGGTAAATCGATCAACAGTGATTATTATATTGATTTGTTGGTTCGTTTCAAGGAGGAGATCGCAGCAAAACGACCGCACATGCACTAAGAGAAAAAATAGTCGTGGTAACTAGCAAGGTTAGTTATTATTAACATTATAAATAGGATCATTTTTATATGCGAAATAGTTATACACACACACACACACACACATATTCATTTACAAACATAGTACGACGCAATACACTACACAGAGAGACCGAAGTGGTAAAACTTACAGCATAAATGGTAAAGAACACTATAAAAGTGGTAAAATTGTACTATATAAATGGTAAACCTATTTTCATGTAAGTGGTAAAAGTTGTACGATTTAAATGGTAAAATATTACTACTTAAGTGGCAAAATGTAAAATATACTATTATAATGTAGTGAAACTTCATTTTAAAACCAAAAATAAGCACCATTAAATTTATTCAATTGTATTTTTCAATAGAAAAAATTCAAATTAAATATCGACTTAACTATATTCAAAAAAAATTGAGGTTAGGAAATTGTCAATAATTTAAATAAACTTCAGTTTCTAACCAAAGTAAATAAATAAACAAAAAGAGGTTAAACAAAGATATATACATTATTATACTTTACATTTCGTTCACTTTTCATATTAAATAATTTATACGTACCACAATATCCTAGATTAAAAATCAAACCGTATTATAAAGGAAAACAATACACTTTACATCACTTTTCATCAGTTCGAGTATTAGTCACTTCGCGACTCCGGGAGATGGCGCACTAGGAATACCACCACTTCAAGTAGTAAAGTATAAAGTTTTACCACTTATATTGTACAATTTTACCACTTATATATTTTACCACCACAGTGTTACTATTTCGGTCTCTCTGTGTAACATAGACACAATATAATAATAACGGACGACGCAGGCTAGACATACTATTAGGTATCGAATCATTTCTTATATATTAAATGGGTGGAAAAATTACTGCTTGTGAGAAAATTTTGCGCAATATACGGCGTTAGTAGGTATACGGCGCGATATTTAAATTACTTGAAACAGTTAAATGTGTTGCAATGTATGATATAGTAAGTTTTAATTAATTCAATAGTTTTTGATGTAATTTAAATTCCTTTAGTTAATTAACGTTTAAGAAATTATAATTAAATATCCACTACTGAAGGTACAACCCTTTTCGTGAAATCTCACGAAATCAACTTTTAACTTTAATAATTGAATTTTAATAATAAAATAACATTATTTAAAAAATTATTTATTATTAAATATAATAATTCACGATAAACATTTATAGAAAGTTTTTGCAATTATACGACCAGCTCGGTTCAATTGTTTACAAATCGCGGCGCTTTCAAATTACTATACTATCTAACGATTTGTATTCAATACATGAGAAAATAGATTATTTAACAGTGGCGTTAAATATGATGTTCCTAATTATAAGAAAAAAAAGTGATGTTCATTATTTGATATAGTAATTCATTTAATCCATTTCATGAAATTCGTTCGAAAAATAGTAATATACATAATATTTAAACGTGTATCCGGCATTTGTTGAAAAATATAGTAATTTATATTGATTCCTTTTTCTGAGTGTATTATAACTACAGAAACACCGAGAATTCTTAAAAACACAATAAAAATATATTTACAAAATTTAGAGTACTTACATCCATTTAGTATGAAACCAAAACATCATTTTATAGTGTATTATTCTGCTGTTATTATTAAAATTGATCCACTGTGGAAAGTCTGGTCAATGCGCTTTGAAAGTAAACAGAGAATCTAAAATTATTTCATCACCATCTATCAGTAGAGTCAATGTATGCAAACATATCGGAATAAGGCATCAATTGCTTTTAAATTACATGATTCTATATCCAAAATAATATGATTCTTATAGTGCTAAATGCATAAGTCAAATTACTATAACAGACTTAGGAAATAACGAAAACTTTCGTGAATAATGGCCACTAAATTTAATTAAAATACTAGTTACAAAATCAATAACAATTACACGAAAGCAAATATAGCAGGGTACTCTTATTGTTTCTTTTTCTGAGTTAGGGCCAATATTTGATCTCGTGGAATATAATTTGCTCCACGAACAAAGTTTTATTTTAATTACAAAACGATTACAAAGTTGTTTTTTTCATGTACATTAGGATGCGTTCAAAATATATGATTTTAAGATATTTTCTTATAATGTAATACGTAATATGTTGTTAGAAAACATTACAATAAGCAGTATTAACATTATGTCATATGGAAATTATTACATTAACCCTCTACGGGATTTCAGGTCACATTCCAATTTATCGATATTTTACCAAATAATTATGACTTTTTTCGTGAGATGGCCTGAATTGAATGTCACGTAGTTAATATACTACTATATAATATATACTACTATAATTTTTTTTTCATTTGCATACATATGCTTATAATTACAGCTTTTTGTTCCCCTAATTTTTTTGGATTTAAAACAAAAATTCGGCCCATAGAGGGTTAATAAAGCTTGGATATGAAATAAATATTTCCTTGTTTTATTTATTGGACCGATGAATAACTTAGTTAAAAATATATACATCAAAAGTTGATAAATATTTTGTTATGAATTTTTGTTCGAAAAGTGTTTTATACTATTAGAAATAAAAAAGTAATATAATATTAGAAAATAAAATATATATTTAAATGTTATTAATTTTAATATAATACTATACATATTTTTAATAGTATTATCTCATTATACTCTGTGAAAATTAATTATTAGGCCTGTCAATGAACGTGTTCGAACAGTTCAGAGTTCGAACAGTTCAGATGTTCGAACAGTAATATATAAATAATTAATAAAAAATATTTTTATATAATATATTATATATATGTTTTTATATACACAAATATAAATAATTAATATTATACCTATTGTGGACAAAATAATTATAAATTACCTTGTTACATAATCGTAGAATCATTGTCTTCCATTTGTCATTTAA
>JABFPN010006448.1:0-11584 GCA_022817305.1 Leptoteleia sp. ZL-2020 | reverse complement strand
TATGTGCGACACCAGCATCAAATTCATGTAAATGGTATATTCTAAATATTTATGTTCTCATAGCATTATATTCATGCGATTTTAGTTATATTTTTCAGTGTAACGTAACATGAATTTCTTTTTTATTGTTACAAACTGATATTTGGAAATTAAACATTTTTCATGCTGTAAAAGCAAGTGTTGCTACTTCTGTAGCATGAAAATAATAACACAATTATTCATGCTAATAAAACAAAAGTATTTCTCTCGGTGTATTTTTTGATGTAGTATGACAATTTCTTACGTAACTTTTTTTTCGCTATATATAGTATCGGTGTGGCAAAACCCGTACACACATTGCCAAATTGCCCAATGCCTTTACTCTTTTACGGCTATACCAAATTCTTCTCGAAATGACATATTAACCGTTTCAAACTATTACGAAATTGTCTGACGTCTTCATTTGTTACGATCAATTACGTAACAATTCTGAGCGTATACTGTCGAGTCAGGAGTTTTTTTAATCGATTAACGAGTTATATAATCGAAAACAAATAGTTACAATGCACCGTGTTTGAATATACGAATGTGTGATGCCTTGATAGTTGTGCTCGATGGTGTGATAGCTCGATTGCACCCGGAGTGACGTGGTATTATATTGTTATTGATCGTCGACCGTTCTGTCCCCATTGCTGTTCTGGTCTTTGGCATACTCTTGGCACTACCGGGTTACGTTTAAACATCCTCGAGCAAAGGTCAACTAAAAATATACTCCCAAATTTACGCAACGGCAATGAACAATTTTTCCCAGTCGTAATTCACTTTATATGTACCACTCAGTATAAAACTATTGACCGACCAATGACACACCGGCACTTGTTAAGTATTATATTATAATTGTATTATAATTTCAAAACACTTGACTCGTTGAAATTATAAGTGAATACAAATTTTGGATTTATTAAACCAAAAATTATTCATTGGTCCATAACAAATTATTCAATTGTTTGTAGTAACTTTTGCTGAATAGATATTGTAATTATATTAGATTATATAATCACATGTCGTTAATTTAGCGATTTGACATTTATAAAAAGACTAAAACAAACAAAAAATAATAAAAGTAGAATTAAAAATTTATAATCCAAAGTAGGAATTTCAGTCGGGTTACAATATGGTCCGGATGGTGCAACCACATTTACTCATCAGGCACTGAAAAGATACCCAGACTAGAGCCTATATATGGGTGTATGTAGTTATTACTACATGGTAACTATATGGTAGTATGGGATTAATGTAGGCTTAATTTAGAGCAACTTAAATAGGGCAATTCTGAAACAGCGTTTTATAACTATGCCTTACAAATCTGAGATCTCAGGTGGCAAATGTAATTGAACAAGCATTGACAAAAATCATTAGAAGATCAATCATTATTTTGTTCGAAATGTGGCATCATAGCTTTATGTGTTTTTATAATGGAAGGCACAATGCGAGAGCCTTTACCCAAGTCACGCGTGTTATTTGTCAATTACTCATGCAAAGAATTTGGCAAAAGATGATGTGGGCATTTGGTAATTTTACATGGTTCAACCGCATGAATGCGACAGTTGCCTGGACATTGTTCCGCATTTAACCCTTTGCCTGGACTCTTTAACAAACTCCTGTGATCATAAATAAGTCACTCGTGCCTAGTGACGTTTTACTTCTCAGTGAATCTTTCGCGTGCAGGTATATTCGCAAATTACCGTGACGGCAGTGACGAGACGAAAAATTCTGTTGACGAACAACCGTCTTTCTTCAATATTGATTTCCGAGTCATCGTTAGCTTTACCTAATATAAAAAAAGGCCGTACTCTTTTCAGTATAAACATTTGTTTGTACATCGAGATAAAAGTGGTACCAAATGTTACTAATAATCATAGTAAAACGTTGATTTATTTATATAAAATTTTAGGGAAATAAAAAACATAGGAAAATATTAATAATTGATACTCAATGTAGTAATATTTATAAGAATAAAAATTAATGCAATAGTTGTCATGAATTGAAATCAATGTATTACATTTTATTGTATTGACCTTTGCAATTTCAGATATATTAAAATGTAATCATTTATATATTAGAATTTTACATATTTAAATAAGTGGGCAAAAAGTATAATTCCATAAGGAATTTTGATACAAACACGCTATATATATACCTTGCCCTTGATAAACATTTCAGAAGTTATTATAAGCAACTAATTTAATTATGAATAATTATTTAATTTTTTATAATTTAATTCTATAATTGATGTACAACCCAACAAAGGCATTTAGATGCAGAATTGAATTAATTATTCTGTATGTGTACACAGATTCCACAAAACTATACTCGTGGATGGTTTCAAAGTAAATCAGCTGAAAAACATATTGAAATTTATACTTGACTGTATACAGTAGAACGTAAATAACTTATAAGTTAATGAGAAAAGAATGATTACAATGGTTTAGGTAGAGTGGAAATCATAAATCATTGTGAATTAACTTTCTCTGGTGACCGATGTGGAAAAGTGTAAATGCTAGCAGCACTCCAACCGAAAAGGTAGTACCTTGCAAGGGAATTATCTTGAAAGGGTTAATAAGAAGAACTAGAACGAATGATTTACTATAGATTGTTCTGAACATATTCGTGCTGGGGGTAACTAAAAATGGTTTGATAAGGTTAGTCGAATAGATCAAAAGATAAGCAAACAATGAGGAAAAGCGTGTGTTTACTATATGGACCACACGAGAGAAGTGTAATTTTTCAGTATATCTTCTAAGTTATATGTCTTTGACATATATAATAATGGATAGATACATGATACATAGTTTATACATGTATAAATGTTTTTCCATAGACTATACTTGTGCGTGTAGCTACATATATGAGTTAACCTTCGAAAGTTTTTATAACACTGTGGAGTCTGATGTTACTTCAAACATTTATTTAACTTTTACGTCTTCTTCCTTAGTGTGCTCGTTTTATAGTAAAATGTTTTTATATTGGGTATAGTAATTTTACAGACAGCATAGACGATATTTTTCGGAAGTCAGAATTTTAAATACCTTTTTTTTCTTAGCGTACAAAGACATGGATTTTCGGTAGATTTATCATGTAAATATATGCACGTGTGTTGCTCGTTACAGAGTGTTATCCGATGGGACGGACTTTGCACATTAATCACTAAGTGAGAAGCTGATCTTTAATTACGACAGACTTTAGTCGAACGCGAACCATCATGCAATTTAAAGGCGCGTTATTCTGCCTTCGAATAATATACATTGTACGTTTACTCAAATTGTGTGTAAAGATAGTTGACAAGAAAAGTAGATTTTATTAATATACGTAATTAGTAACGACTAATCACTAGATGATATCGTGTTCAATGCCTATTGGCGAGTTCCTGAAACTCATAAAGGATAATGTAATTAACTCACATGTTCGTGTTATAATGATTGAATTACGGAAATATTTAAGTGTAACTTATTTGCGCAGGAAGAAATATGCATTTGAATGAGTGTTAATTAGAAGCTTCTAGCATAAATATATTTATATTTTAATTTCTCATAGGAATTGAGGAGATGATAAGGTGCTGAAATGATGTTTGTGGAATAAATCTGTATTTTTAATATTTCTTATTAGCAAGTTCTTTTAATCCTTTGTAGATATATTTAGAAGTAAAATAAAGATTAAAAGTAAAGTAAAATGCATCTAAATTAATTATTCCTTTGGTATAATTATGGTCCCATTTTTCTGTTGCACGTATCTTGTAATTATAATTTTTGCAGAGCAAAGTGGATTGATTCGTAAAAGCTATACGTGTGACGGTTTATCGCAGTTTCAATGTAAATGTAAGAACAATAAATGAATAACTTATTTTTATTCTATTTATTTTCAAATGTTTTCAATTATTCTTACAGATAATAATGAATGTTATTTATATGAGTGTGTAATTACAATCATTAAATTTTTTTAATTTAATTATTTTTCTGCCATTTTATAAGGAAATATTATGATATCACGATATGATGGTTTTCGTACTTAATAAAAGGTTAATTGATTTAAATATATTAGACCATCATTTTCGTTTCAAGATTACATCATGTGTAATTATGGTAACATGTTCTTTGTCAATTTATGTAAATAATTGAATATTAAGTATAATTTATTATAAAAATAAATGTTTAGTATAGTATATTAGGAATATAAGTAAGCTTCAAACGTTTTTAATAAGAAATTGACATTTCCGTGAAATTGCTTGTCGGGTTAGTCCTGGTGTAAGTGCTTTCTTGTTGCGTTTGGCACGAATCTTCATTTAATAATATTTCCAATTCCGCGCCTTCGTACTCTTTCGGCCTCCGCTATGTTCTTCTTCAACTTTTTTTTAAATACTCGCGACAACTTCTCTCGCTTAAGGCAGTCTCACTATACGCTTCTGCAAGCAACTGGTGCACCTCGGCTACAAATTTTTGTAGTTATTAAATAAGTAAATTAGAAGTCCCGGCATATGATGTTTATGCAGTGTCAAAACTCGACATATATATATATTATATTTCAAGGTTACGTTGTCGAGAGATGACCTTTTACCAATCTTACGACATGACCTTTTACATCAGACAAGTATAATCATAATTTAATAATGGTTATTATTGCAAAGCCTGAAATAACATCAAATTAATATAAATAATATCAATTATAACAACAAATTAGTATAATTTCAAAGACCGCTTCGACTTAATAATCAGTGGTAAAAATTTTGTGATATCAATACTTTCATAATTCGGCGTTAACATTTTGAAATAAATATGTGCACGACGGTGCGCGCACAGCGGAGAAAGAATTTTTACATTGCAACCACGTTCCTTTCTTTTCACGGGAATGATAATGGTCTTGTCTCATTGTTTTATCCCGGACGAATCAGCTCTGCAATCTTCTTGATCCAGCTCGCTGGGTGCTGCGCGCACGGGAGCCTTCTCAACCTCGCGAAACCGTCTCTCGTAGCAAGCTTTATACCCTTCGTAAGGTACCCCTGGCGGCGCGGTGCCAGTCGTGACGCGACCGTGATTAATGATTGCTCTGAGAGCTGTGCATCGTCGTCCTCGCCCCCTCCCCCCTCACCTCCTGCCCTTCACAGCTCTACTTTCCGCCACCCCTACCTCCGTTTCTATCTTCTCCCCCCCCCCCTTCCCCGGTCTTCTTTCTCCTTCTCTTATTCCGAATTGATATTACCCTCTCCTTCGCTCCCGTTCGCGACCCCCGCTGCAACCACCACTGTCGTCTTCTATACGACTTGCTCAAAGCTTTTAACCCCTGTCTCCTTCTCTAACTGCGCATTGTCAACGTTACAGTTGGCGGATTATTAGAACCCATCTTCTCGCCGAAAATTGACGATACATTCGAAGACACGCGGTCGACAGTCGCATCAAGAATTTCAGCTGCAAAGACACTGCCGGACGTAAAAAGCCTAACACGAGGAACGAAACGTTCTCGTTCCTTTTTATCCGATTCCCAATGTTAAGGTCCTTTCTTCTCCTCTACTCTTTTTATTTTTATCACTTCTTTTTTTCGAATTTGTTACGGTGAGAAAAAACTGCCCGGATGATTTATCGTTCGATTTCGAGAAGCTTCAATCTGTATTTTGGAAATCCTCCGCGACTATTGGGTCATGCACAGTTCTGGGACGTTTCATTTTGTTAAGTTCTTTCATTAGATAATATAAAGCTCCCCATTTTGTATGTAAAAATAATGGAGCACGCAACATTCCCGGCCTTTGATCGATGACCATTCGCTCAAAAATATGTTCCGAGCGCTTTTCTGATATAACTTCTGTTCCCGAAATAAAATGGAAGACCATCATTTTGTACAACTTTTGTGGGATAGTTACTTCTGGCACTGACTCTTTCAATTTATTTCTCCCGGAGCAGCGCGGTTTTACGTGTTGCTCGCGCAACTGTTGACGCATTGCTGATTAATTATCACACGGAATACGCTAAACACCGGTGTAATCAAATTTTCATAAATTACACCGCGCGGACCATTGTTTGCGCTAATGAAGTTTTACAGCGTAATTTGCGAATAATTCTAGGGCTCATGGACGATGATTAAGAGTATGGATTTTAATTGGATTTGTTGCAGTTTTTGTCTCGAATTCGTAGCGGAGTCTGAGACGAATTAAAATGGGAAAGTTAATTCGATGAATAATTCGAATATTAGAATATATATAAAAAAAACTCAGGATTTATGCGTCAAACCCCCTCTCAATTGGGGAGTTCCGAAAATTTATCCACATTTTTATGTTACAAATATTTTGAATTTTAACATTTAATTATTTTTTTCAGTTTCTAATGTTACTGGTATGGTAGGCAACACATATTTTATTAACAGGCATTTATAAACGGGTATGTATTATATTACTTTTAATTATATTGCATGTAATATGGAATAAAAATTGAAATATGTTTGAAATAAACTGATACTTTGAAAAGAACACAAGTAAAAAGTAACTAATGTAACGTTTTAAAAAGCCATTTCATATTTTCTTGTGTCGAGCAAAATTTTCAATTTTAAATTGTTTTATATTATAACTATGGTGAAGGTTAATCTAATTTTTGAAAAAAAAACTTAAAATCTGCTCGATATTGTTCGTTTACTACAGATTATTGGAATATTTCCATAATATTTCTCTCATTGTATTAATATTTCAAGAATGTACATTTAAAGGGCAGAATGTTTGAATTATTCTTCTTCTATATCGATGTAAAATTTCAAATTTATATGTAAAATGATAAGGTGTCTTTTCTTAGCTTTGCTTCCCCGGCTTACCATCGAGTTTGGTATAAAAGTTTTCCGGTTAATAAAGAAAATGGCAAAAGGACACGTCCGTCGAAGCAGAAGCAAGTTTGATAGGCTACCAGGATAGATGGACAGACGATCACGAAGAAGTCCTCGACGAGTCTTTGGCGTCGCCGAGACGCTGACAATTAGGGTACCGCCCTGTTCCGGCGTCTTCTTGCACGCTCGGATTAAAAGCTTTATCCGCTTTTCTTAGACGTACAATTCTCGCATCCCACGAGCTTCCAACTTTTGTTGGGAGATATTGATTTCCGTTACTCCATTCTTTAAGTAAAATTAACAGTAAATTACTTTCAAGACTTTTTCGTCGTTGACAAGTATTGTGCGAGATAAAGGTTTGAATTTTATAACACAAAAATTGCAAACAAAGAAAAAAAACGGAGCAAAAGTTGCTGTACTTTATGCGAGCAATGTTTGCGCTGCATTTCGACCAATGAATAATTAAAAACTTGCAAGAATTCATTAAATTTCTCACCAATCAATATAGTTATATTTGTTGGATATCTTGATATTATCATACTTGCCAAGTAATAATTATACATAAGAATAAATTGACGTCAGTGTTGTTGTAACGAATGCTTTTAGTTTTTATTTTGATTTTTTCCCCGTGAAAGTTGTTAAGTTCAATTTCATTTATATATTCCGTTTTTATTTGTTCTTAACTTTTTTGTTCGGAAAGAACAATTTTAATGTTATTTGTGCTATTTATGTTCAAAGACAATGCTTGCATCCCTTCTCGTGATATTGCCAATGCTGTCGATGACGACGCTGCTGCTTTAATTCGAGGGGTTGAAATACTTGGTGATATTAAACATGAATAATGTAATAGGGAACAAGAAGCGACGGATGTCCGCGCAGATGTAATAACTTTCAAGCTGCTTGTACGGTTGCGACGAAAAATTGTTGAGCAAACAAAAATGATACTCGCACACTAATCCAGCGTTTTAGCGCGAACAATTTAATTAAAATGTATGCCGGCTTTGTTTAAAATTAGTAATGATCTACCGAAGTGAAATGAGCGACAGGGAGAGAATTAAGAGGAAATCAAAGTCGAATGACTCGCCGTTTTGAAAATGGATCGAGGAGCTTGAGTGTGAATTCAATTAAGGACTCGATTTAAACATCTATCAGAGCTTGTTTAAGTGTCGTTAATTATTCCGTTAACAAGATTAACAATCTGTCCGCCGCGACAATATTAGTTACTACCATTATGCAACTTGTAATGCAATCCTCAAACGTAATAATTAATCTGATCGGATAAACTCGGTTTGAGTTGTTTTATGGCAACAGTTTTGCAAATATAGTTGCATACTTGAATTATAAACATTGAATTTTGATGATCGATTTTTGAATTTTGTTAACTGACGCCATAGTTTGGCAGCCATAAAGCATCATGATCGCACTGGAGCAGCAGGGCGTTGGGAACAATTTTGGCCCTCCTCTACACAATGTCGAAAGACCCTTCACTCCATCGCTAAGCCGTAGATACAGGACGCTGGGTTGTCGGCAAGATGATTTGGGGCGTTTCTAGGCTCTCCTTGAAACCATTCAAATTGCATCGGAATATCAAATCGCTTTGTTCCCAGGGCGAATGAAAAAAAAAAAAAAAGAAAAAAAAATCCCCGCAGATAAACTCGAAAACAGCTCTCTCCGTTCTCCTGCGCGATGAATTTATTTTTATTTATTCCTTTTTTATTTTATTTTATTTCTTTCGGTACCGACTTGGGAGTATAAATAACCGTATCTTCAGAGTCCGGCTATTGATTGACGCGTTTTGGGTCATTAATTTAATATTAAGAAAGGGACTGATGGATTTTTGATTGAAACAATTTTTGAACACAAGCGCGATAAATCAAAACTCGTTTGCGCGGCAAAAAAGGCCGACTTTCCTGCGAAGAAAACGATCGTCGCCGGGGAATCGCAAAGTGTATTCTAATTGTGATGGTAATAACGATTCGATTCGAACAAACGGCGATCCGCAGATGAGCGCTATTTTATTTGCTCAAAACCATGCGCCCCGGCGTCGAATGGAGAGTGCGAGTGACACTTAAATGCTTTTCTCCGAGTGTTAACCCATGAATAATTACGACTTGTGCTTTGGACATTACAAAGCCGACGCACAAAAACGATCGGAGGTAGTCGGCAGAACCTACTAATTTTAAAAGATACCTTGGAATAACACTCCTCGAACCATCTTGCGACTATTATTGTTCGCTGATTATGGACTTTGAGGCACGAACAGTGAGATTGGTCATTGGAATTCCGAAAAATTTTTATCGAGAGAAGAAATTTTGTTGGGTGTAGTGGGATATAAATACTCGGTATGACTTTAGCGGAGTTTTATAAGTGGAATGGTGAACTTTGACCCTTTTCACTTTTGCGCTTTCCGTACCGTTCCAATGAACACGGGACTAATTTTCGGAATAGGTTCATAATTATGAAGTTCATTGTACTAAGCCGGAAGTTTAAGTACCGCACAAATGTAGAGCTCACTTGTCTGCAAATAGGGATGGTCAACTGGTAGCTTAAGGGATTAATTACGAGAAGGGTGTTAATGCTTGATTCCGTCAGCAGTAAGAGGGATTTCCGACTTGGACAAAGGGTCTCGTCTCATCGTCGGCCTCATATTCTTCAACTTTTTATCCAGGATTCTTGTGCCACGCGTAAATAGGCGTTTGCCATTGAATAATTGTCAATCACTCCCAGACTTGTTTATGTAATATATATAGATTTATAAATTATTAGTAAATTTCCATGATAAAAAATTTAGGAAACAATTCTGCAAAATATCTTGTTCTGGCTTATTTATGATACATCACGAGCGAACAATCTGTTTAACAAATTCTATTTAAATTAGACCTCATTTTATTCTGCCTATACGTAATTATATTTTTATTTGTAATTTGTGAACTTTATCTCAGTATTATTAACCGGTAGTTTCTTTCTTTTTGGATAAATGTATTAATTATGAATATGTTTTAAAAATTTCTGTGATTAAATTAGTTACAGTAAATATTTGTCAACTGGTGATTTGCATATTTTGTAAAAATAATTTTTACTTTTATTCTTTACTTTTATATTTATATAAAAAATATATTAAACATTTATGTTTGGGCATCTATTATTATTGGTAAAAAAAATTCACAAATGTTGAGAATCAAACCATCCACCTAACAATATCTCAGTACCTTAAACGCTAATATACTAACCAGTGCGCTATTGAATTCTAACGATTAGGACGACGTATTAATTCCTGGGACTGCAACTCGTCTGAAAATTTAAAATTAGATATCATGTAATAACTATTAACAAATATTTGATTACATTATCTATTTCTTTGTTTAATGTTATTAAATCATTATTATTAATTCATATATTTATGTTTATGTTTCTGTAAATGTAAATTTATGTAAATTGAAAGTTCAATTAGTTCTATTTTTCCATATTAAATATTCTTTTTATTCCATGTGCACAATTACAAGTATATCTTTTTTTAAAAATTAAGTTACTATATTCCAATGAATTTATGGAATATCTATTTATTCTATAAAATTATAATAAATTTAATAATATAGTATTCTGATAACTCAATATGTATTAATATGTCGATTTTAATAGGGAAGTTTTCCTTGGAAATCAACGTAATAAATTAAATGAAAAATAAAAATATCAGTTCCATGATAAAAATTTGAAAGATTTTTCCAAAATTTAATTTAATGAAAATTTATTGTGACAATGAAATTCGTATAAATACACGATTTGTGAATTTTATGATTCTAAGCACATTATATAGCGTATCATAACGCCATCTACCGAAGTGCGGGAATTCTATAAAAGGATAATAAATAGATAAAGTAGAGTCTCAATCCAAGAATATTAATAATTAACTTTGTAGTATTTTCTTAATAAATTTATTTTTTATAATTACATTAAAGCTACTTTTATCAAAGGTGGACTAAAAACATAGTTTAAATTAATAACCGTCAGTTTTAATGAAAAACAAGTTTCATGACTTTATCATGTGTGGGTAAAAATCTATAAAATCTGAGTAAATTTATTGACCAGCTACAAAACAAAATAAAGAAATTATACAGCTTTATTACGATTCAGTTAGATGTCACTTATTATTTAACAAAAATTATTTAATTGTTGTTATCAGATAGATGTTTTGTAAAGAAAAATACATGTAATAATCAAAGCTAATATCAAGTCGGAATATTTACTAAAATCTAGTTCACTCAAAAATACAAATAAATTTTGAAAACAAATTTTAATTTGATATTCTTTCAAACCAAGTTCTTGAGCTATTACAGCTCTTACTAATTGGACGCGTTAAATACCTATTATTTTTAAATAGATTTTCTAATGTAACTAGTTGTTCGTTACTATATATATATATATATATATATATATTATTCTAATGGCAGTTTTGAGACCAAATCGCCATTTTATTGACTTGTTTACTGGCAGTTTTGAGGACATTTGGTAGTTTTGAGGACTGTTCCCAAAGTCACATTGTGAAACAATGGCAGTTTTGAGGACACTTCCTAAAATTACGTTCCTGGGGCCCGGCAATGTTAGTTTCGTTATTTTTTTAAAAAATTTGTAAAAGTGAGTTTAGTTAGTTTTTAAAAATTTATAACATAGTTTAAACACTCAATTTTAAATTTCCCTCCATAATTTGAAAATTTACCTCCAAAATTTGAAAATCCAACACGTACCTAGTCTC